>CP139507.1:133480826-133500345 GCA_021014915.2 Artemisia tridentata subsp. tridentata | reverse complement strand
GTACCTTCATGGGTTGTTGTCTAACTTCTTGGTTCTCCAAGAAACAAACGACCGTTGCTATATCAATGACCGAAGCCGAATACGTAAGCGCCGAAAAGGCATGATGATGAAGCGAAAAGTGTACCGCTTTTAGGGGGTCATTTAAGCCCTAAATCGTATTTATTTGATCAAATATTGCCCTAAATCGTTCCTTTTGTCATTTTAGGTACTTTGGAGAAGAAATCTGGAAAAGGAAGCATTTTGGACGTTTTTGGAGCATAAAAGTGAAGAAAACGACAAAGTCTTCAAAGTTGCTGGAAAAGTACACTTGACGGCGTCAAGAATTGTTCTAGACGGCGTCACGGCTTGGCAAAAGAGGTGGATATGACAAAATACACGTGACGCGCCAGAGAGTTTTGCAATGGAAAGTCTGACGGCGTCACCCTTTAAGGTGATCAAGGCCATCACGGTTTAAGTTAAAGAGAGACGGCGTCAAGCACATTTCTGACGGCGTCAACCCTTGATAGGCCGGAGCGGATTTTGGAGGATTAAAAAGGGACGGCGTCAGGAAGACCATCCGGGAACCCTAGCCACGGCGAGGTGACGGCGTCACCTCCTACAACGTGACGCCGTCAACCACTAAACTCTATATATAGTTTTGCAATTTTTAGTCATAGTGTGCAACTTTGTGAGGAGAAACCCTAAGACGAATTTTCTGCCATTTTTAAGGGTTTTATACCCTTGGATCTCCCATGTTTAATTGAAGATAAGTAATCATTTAATCATTCAATATGTCTATGTGTTGTTTGATTATATCTTGTTCTTGTCTTTTAATTAACATGCTAGGCTAGATTTATCTTGTGTTTGCTTAGATCTAATGAAACCTAACTATTGATTATTGGTTATTAGTATGTTATTAATTGTATTGAATGATTGTTTATCGATGTTAGGCTTAAGAAAACTGGCTAACCTCCTATTCGGTAACTTGCTTGAACGTCTTAAGAAACATGAACCAATGCGTACTAGGTTTATTTGGTTGTATTTAATGCATGAGCGAATTCTAGTGATCCCATGTTAGGAGCTTCTTAGCCGGCTCGACATAGGAGTGAAGTAGGAGCTTGTAAAGTTGGGGAAGTACGTACGCCACCCCACGATTGGTATTAAGGAATACACCCGTCATCCACGCAATTAATACACACTAATCAACCGGTAAAAGATAGTTAGGGAGTAAGGAAATCTAAGTAAACACATTTCTCTCCATATAAGTTCCACGACCCTTTTCATTTTCAGTTATTTTATTTTATTTGCATTTGTAGTCATTTGGGTTAGTTGATTAGCAACTAATTCCGCCCACTCCTTCAACCCCGAGATTTTACTTGCTTTCATAAAAAATATAAAAATACAAAAAGAATCTTCCCTCACCCTTAGACCTATTAGAGTAGTTTTTCAATCCTAACGACACTATTCCCCTAGAGAACGATCAATCCCCCGGTACTTGCCACTTCACTATACTACATCGGTCAGGTACACTGCCTGGTGGGGATTGCAAGCCTCTTGAGATCCCTCGAGAGGTAAAACCTGTTGTAAGGTCGCAAAACCACGCATCAAGTTTTTGGCGCCGCAGCCCGGGGAATAGTTATTGTTTAGGTTGAATTTTTATTTTATTAGGTCTACTCACTAGATTCCTTTCTAGTGAGATTTTTATTTTCTTTTTATAGGTCTTCTTTAGTCTATCTTATTTCTTTGTGTGTTTGTTCGTAATTTCCATTGACTCTTCTGTTCACCATTATGGAGAACGCGAATCCACCATACCACCAACCACGTAATTCACCCACTCCATATGACATCTTGATGTTTAAACAACATAAAGATGAACCTCTCTATGATGCATGGACTCGTTTTAAATATTTACTCCAAAAAGTCCCTCATCATAACTTCGATTTTTGGTCCCTAACTCAAATCTTTTACAATCATGTCGACCGACATGCCCAAAGGGACATTTACCATTTTGCCGGCAGGGATCTTAGGGAATTAAGTGCTGAGGAAGCATGGGAAGCTATTGAGAATTGTGCCCAATATTATTATATAGTAGACAACCCAACAAACATTAATACAAGTCAATTGACCACAAATTTCAAGGATCATGAAACAAGTTTGTTTGGGGATGAGGGTAGAGTTGAGCCACCTAGCTGCATGTCATGGTTAGGCACTACCATAATACAGGATGAACACTTAGGTGATCTTGATGTGATGGAGGATCTAGCCGAGCATGATCACATTGATCAAAAAGACCTAGGTTTTATGATCGATGACGATGAATCTCAAGAAACACATGATGAATCTTTTGGGCAATTTGAATATAGCAGTCAGAATATTGAGGATGATCCTTATGATTCGGATATAGAAGTTGAGATGCCTAGAGAAGCACTTGAGATACTAGGGAAAATGTTAGGGTTAGATCCTACTAAAACACATGATGAGGATATAGGTGATCTTGACATAAGGAATGATGAGGTAAGTAACATAAGCCCACCAAGTACCCCACAAGTCCTACCATCATTTGAGGCACACACACCACCCGTGACTTACCCGGAAGAAGTAGAAGAGACTATAGGAACCCCAATAGAGGTAGAGCCCTTGGACCAAACAAAACTAGAAGAAATAGGTTTGAATACTTGTAGTCATAACCTTTCTTTTAGTTCTATGGAAGTTCCTAGTTTTGATGAACCGGAGCCTAAACCAAAACCGTTACCTAATCTTCCATCCTTAGATGTGAATTTAGGAATTGAAAAAGGTCCCGATCCACCCATCAAACCATATAGTCCGGGTAGTGTTACGCTGAAGGTATTAGACTCTAAGCCTTGTAGAGAGGAAGCTAACATAGGAGTGAACCATGACCTTACATACTTACATCACCCATTTATGATTGATCACAAGAAACATTATGGGTTTAAACCGGGTTTATTAGGTCAAAGTGGATTCTTAACTTGGAGTCTCTCGAAGTTGATAGAAGATGATCCCTTTCTAGGAGAAAATCTTAATCCGCCCACTAACCCAATTGAATTAGGTAAGGTTATGATGATAGGATCCCGCACCTTTGAGTATATAATTCATCCACCACTCTTTCCTCACGCGGCATACTTCCACCAAGATGGTGTGTATCGCTACTTTCACCCACACTTAATCCTAAGTGTAGGGAAAACCTCCCCTATTTCCGTTAAATAAGGGTAGAGTCAGGCTCGTGACTCGAACAAAAACAAGCGCTTCTTGGGAGGCAACCCAAGCTTTATTTGCTTTGTGTGTTTATTTGTTTGTTTGTTTGATTTTATTTGCTTCCGTATGTATGTTTAATTTTTATTATTATTGATTCATGTTCAAAAGTAAATTGTGAAAATGCTTTATCTTGTTTTTAACTTCGTCTTAACTACATATAAAGGTATTTTGCAAAAGTTAAGTGTAAGGGAAATCCAAATCGGTTTATTAGAACAAATGAACATGAATCATAACAATAATAAATTAACATACATATTAGTATTTGTTTGAGTCAAATGCTTGTATCGAGTCATAATGATGTTTTGCAGGAATTCCAGGAAGTAAGGTATAGGTTTTTCCAGAAATTTTCCGAAAACTTAACATGAGAATTCTGTCAGATCATTTCTGACGGCGTCAGGTTTTAATTTTCTGAAATTTTTGAAAGTTTTGTTTTCATAAAAAGTTTTTATTAAATCTCTAACTTATAAACTCCAGGAATCTGCAAAATTATCATTCCACAAGCATTATATCCTTATATAGATTTATCCCGCCGATGTTATGCAGGTTTTCGTGTTTGTTTTCTCAGGTTTAACAGGTTATTTTGGACAAGGAAATGTATGTGGAATCTAGCTTTTGGCGATGCTTTAGTCTTGGAGCTTCTACATTCTCTTGGAAGAAGATCTAACCATGTTACCTTTTTATCCACCAAACGAATCAGGGGAGTATTTGATTTCATTCTTTTACCTTATTTACTTTTACATCTTGTTATTTGAACATTGGGGACAATGTTCATCTTAAGTGTAAGGGGGGTAAAATACGATACTTTAGAGAATACAATTGCACTTGATTTTTGTTTGTTTAATGGTAGATGTGTAATAAAACTGAGAGAAATACCTGTTAGGGCAATTTTAGTGCCAAATTTAAAATTTTTTACAACATATAGGAGTGAAACTTTGATCTTAATGAGCGTCTCATGGATAGGAGTTATATGACTAGCACAAAAACCGTACCACTAAAAAAAATTTCCACCCCAAATATGTGAGGTTCGCCCCTAGAATTGGTAGGAAAAGCATTTATGCTATGATGTGTGTACCGGTAGCACTTAGATTCTAGAACTTGCGTTAGGACCATTCCGAGGCCACAAGTGAGACTACATTCGTGTAGTTAGATTTACTACATGATAAGAGGCATTAGGATTAACCCATTGTTTTACACCTGTGTTTTTGTTATAATTACTTTGGCTACATTGGTCAAGTAATTCTCCCACACCCTTTGCGTTGTACTCATTTTTAGTACACGATACCCCTAGTACACCCCTCAGAGCCTATCTTTTCGTTTCTAACTTTAAGCATTTTACTTAAAGGAGGAATTTGTTTACACCCCACTTAAATGTACACCCAAATCGCCTTAGCCTACCTTGTATGCACTCATTTTTAGTGCATTATTGTGACAACATTTGTTTAAACCCCAAGTTAACTATCTAATTGATTACATGGTTGCTAAGTCGAGTCATATCCATGTACATATTGTTTTGGGACGATTGGGACTCATGGGTAAAGTACTAGTGTAATGGAGTAATGGGGAAGAACAACATTATTACCCCCATATGTGCTAAATATTTTAAAAGTACTCCAAGTATTTCGATTATCTTAATTCGAGTCGATAGAATAGTAATTGTAAAGTTATGTAAAAGTTCAAGTGTAAGGGGAATGCAACGCCCCTATGATGTATTATTTTGGATGGTAGGGCAAGAGTGAAAAAAAAAAAATCGAAAAAATCAAGAAAAATACAAAAAAAATGAGAAAAAGAAAAGTAGAAAAAATATACGGACTACCATCCCGTTTCATTTTATGTTTATTTTATCTTTTTGTTATTTCTTTCATTAGCTTAAGTCGAGTCTAGTCTTGGCTTAGCAACGCCATATTGTACATGTAATTAATCAAGATCTTTAACTCGCCACCAGTAAAATATCCTTTATCCAACAAAACCGTGTTTATCATATCCCTACACCTCACGTTATAACCCATGCAAAAGCCCTCTTTGATAGTTTATCTTAGGTGCTTACGCCTAGTGGAGAAGGTTTTCGATCCTTTCCCAAACCTATGGTAATCTATTTGCTATGACGGGTAGTGAGAGATATTATCCGTTTTCATTTATGAGATATACTTTTATGACACCTGAGAGATGTGAGTATCTAAACACTACTTGTGAGGTGCTAGTTTGTAATCTCCGTGCTTATTATGATTAAAGTGGAATGACTATTTGTTGTAATTACTTTTATATTAGCATTAAATGACCCCTAACTTGTATTTTGATTAGAATAAAAGCGCATTTGCTTGAGGACAAGCAAATCTCAAGTGTAAGGGTATTTGATGAAGCGAAAAGTGTACCGCTTTTAGGGGGTCATTTAAGCCCTAAATCGTATTTATTTGATCAAATATTGCCCTAAATCGTTCCTTTTGTCATTTTAGGTACTTTGGAGAAGAAATCTGAAAAAGGAAGCATTTTGGACATTTTTGGAGCATAAAAGTGAAGAAAACGACAAAGTCTTCAAAGTTGCTGGAAAAGTACACTTGACGGCGTCAAGAATTGTTCTAGACGGCGTCACGGCTTGGCAAAAGAGGTGGATATGGCAAAATACACGTGACGCGCCAGAGAGTTTTGCAATGGAAAGTCTGACGGCGTCACCCTTTAAGGTGATCAAGGCCATCACGGTTTAAGTTAAAGAGAGACGGCGTCAAGCACATTTCTGACGGCGTCAACCCTTGATAGGCCGGAGCGGATTTTGGAGGATTAAAAAGGGACGGCGTCAGGAAGACCATCCGGGAACCCTAGCCACGGCGAGGTGACGGCGTCACCTCCTACAACGTGACGCCGTCAGCCACTAAACTCTATATATAGTTTTGCAATTTTTAGTCATAGTGTGCAACTTTGTGAGGAGAAACCCTAAGACGAATTTTCTGCCATTTTTAAGGGTTTTATACCCTTTGATCTCCCATGTTTAATTGAAGATAAGTAATCATTTAATCATTCAATATGTCTATGTGTTGTTTGATTATATCTTGTTCTTGTCTTTTAATTAACATGCTAGGCTAGATTTATCTTGTGTTTGCTTAGATCTAATGAAACCTAACTATTGATTATTGGTTATTAGTGTGTTATTAATTGTATTGAATGATTGTTTATCGATGTTAGGCTTAAGAAAACTGGCTAACCTCCTATACGGTAACTTGCTTGAACGTCTTAAGAAACATGAACCAATGCGTACTAGGTTTATTTGGTTGTATTTAATGCATGAGCGAATTCTAGTGATCCCATGTTAGGAGCTTCTTAGCCGGCTCGACATAGGAGTGAAGTAGGAGCTTGTAGAGTTGGGGAAGTACGTACGCCACCCCACGATTGGTATTAAGGAATACTGATGAACTCAAATAAGTACATTTTATTACTATCATTTATCCTATTAATTTGACTTGTTTTATTATATTATGTATGAGGATTGATACTTAATCGTTTACTTTTGTAATTCTCAGGTAAAAACAAGCATTTGGTGAAACTTGGCGATTTTGGACTAATTATGGAGCAAAACATGCAAGAAGTTAAGAGTCTACTGAAATGGACAAGATCAAGACGAATCTGCTCCAGATGCGCCGCATCTCACTTATTACATACGGCGCATCACTATCAATATTTCACCAGATACGATCCAAGATACAAGAGGACATGCGCCGCATCTATAAATGGAGTTACGCCGCATCTTCTGGCGGTGTACGAATATTCCTGAATATTATAATCTTGGACCCCACGCGAAGTTAAGTCAATGCGCCGCATCTACTTACTAGATGCGCCGCATCTTACCCTCAGACAGAAACTATAAATACCCCAAGACCAGACGAATTCCGAAGTTTAGACAGAAGACCGAAGTACAGAAACCCTAGGACGAATTCAGTCAAGGCAGCAGCACAAGACACACCAAAACGAAGATACAAGAGCTGTAAGAAGGTGCTGCATGTGTTTAATTCATTAAGTAGTTTTGTTTTATTGTGTTAGTAAACTTTAATTCATCAAGATTGGTGGCTTGTGTAATGTGACAACGGAAAGATTGCACTCCCTTAAAACTGCTTTCTCATTAATTAAAGTTTATATGTTGATGTCTTTGGTGACTTTTATTAGTGCATTGATAACCTCTGTGTCTAGCTGAGCGTTGATCGGGTCGTCATGCCTCTGCCCTCGCCTATTTATTAGATCGCCTATGCATTCTATGGTCTGTAGAAAAGTAGGAAGAAAGATAAATAGGATAGTCATAAGTAATCATTAAGGGTTTACTCGCCGATAAGATTAGAACCAACGAGAAAGGACTTAATCTCGGTGCGTTGCATCGAACTATACACTTCATATAAAACTAGCAATAAAACAAGTGACAAACTACTTATCTATCAGGACAGCCTTCTTATTGTCTCGAGTATTTATCTGTGTACGTGTGTGCTATTCGCTGATTCGTGCCTATTGGTTTAGTTTATTATTTAATTGCAACCAAATCGTGCCAGTCTCTCAGGCTGAACCCCCTTGCGTTAGAATAGGTTGTATAGCTAACTTAATTTATTAAAATACTGATTAGAATAACAAGATAATACGTTCCACTCTTAGTGATCGACACTCTACTTACCATTATATTCATACTGACCGGGTACACTGCTCGTTAAGTGTGTGTGTTATTGATAAGTCGGCTAAATATAAATTTAAAACTTGAGTAGGCATTAATACTGCTAAACCGCAACGACACATCGCACGCATCAAGTTTTTGGCGCCGTTGCCGGGGAGTGAATTGTTATTACCAAAAACTTGATGCGTGCGATGTGTCGTTGCAGTTTAGCAGTTTTAATGCCTACTCAAGTTTTAAATTTATATTTAGCCGACTTATCAATAACACACACACTTAACGAGCAGTGTACCCGGTCAGTATGAATATAATGGTAAGTAGAGTGTCGATCACTAAGAGTGGAACGTATTATCTAGTTATTCTAATCAATATTTTAATATATTAAGTTAGCTATACAACCTATTCTAACGCAAGGGGGCTCAGCCTGAGAGACTGGCACGATTTGGTTGCAATTAAATAATAAACTAAACCAATAGGCACGAATCAGCAAGTAGCACACACGTACACAGATAAATACTTGAGAGAATAAGAGGGCTGTCCTGATAGATAAGTAGTTTGTCACTTGTTTTATTGCTAATTTTATATGAAGTGTACAGTTCGATGCAACGCACCGAGATTAAGTCCTTTCTCGTTGGTTCTAATCTTATCGGCGAGTAAACCCTTAATGATTACTTATGACTATCCTATTTATCTTTCTTCCTACTTTTCTATAGACCATAGAATGCATAGGCGATCTAATAAATAGGCGAGGGCAGAGGCATGGCGACCCGATCAACGCTCAGCTAGACACAGAGGTTATCAATGCACTAATAAAAGTCACCAAAGACATCAACATATAAACTTTAATTAATGAGAAAGCAGTTTTAAGGGAGTGCAATCTTTCCGTTGTCACATTACACAAGCCACCAATCTTGATGAATTAAAGTTTACTAACACAATAAAACAAAACTACTTAATGAATTAAACACATGCAGCACCTTCTTACAGCTCTTGTATCTTCGTTTGAGTGTGTCTTGTGCTGCTGCCTTGACTGAATTCGTCCTAGGTTTCTGTACTTCGGTCTTCTGTCTAAACTTCGGAACTCGGAACTCGTCTGGTCTGTGGGGTATTTATAGTTTCTGTCTGAGGGTAAGATGCGGCGCATCTAGTAAGTAGATGCGGCGCATTGACTTAACTTTGCGTGGGGTCCAAGATTATAATATTCAGGAATATTCGTACACCGCCAGAAGATGCGGCGTAACTCCATTTATAGATGCGGCGCATGTCCTCTTGTATCTTGGATCGTATCTGGTGAAATATTGATAGTGATGCGCCGTATGTGATAAGAAAGATGCGGCGCATCTAGAGCAGATTGTCTTGATCTTGTACATTTCAGTAGACTCTTAACTTCTTGCATGTTTTGCTCCATAATTAGTCCAAAATCGCCAAGTTTCACCAAATGCTTGTTTTTACCTGAGAATTACAAAAGTAAATGATTAAGTATCAATCCTCATACATAATATAATAAAACAAGTCAAATTATTAGGATAAATGATAGTAATAAAATGTACTTATTTGAGTTCATCAAATATCCCCCCACTTGAACTTTACTTGTCCCCAAGTAAACCTTAGAATTATTCTTATGAAAATGTATCCTAAAAGATATTAGGATTTATTTTTATATTTAAGCATGTATTCATTTTTGCCATAATCACACAACTAAACACTTAACGAATTAGAAGTAAAATAAAATAATTTGATAAAAGCAAATCTAATCGTTTAACTGTCCAGTCGCGACGAATATTCTATCATAAGCTTGGCAAGTATACACATCTCCCCCACTAAAGCCAAGGAATAACAAGTCTAAAGCGGTAAAAAGGGTTTTTAGGCTTAAGGGTTAATTATTCTTAATCTCTATCGATCTCAAATTCCAGAAAAGGCGACAAAATCACAAATACATGATCGAATCCACGAACACGATACTTGCAATTGCTCAAATCCTTAACTCGAACAGGCTAAAGATAGGTCCAAACTTCACTAATAATAATATATCAAAAAGGGCGACAAAATCTTAAATACATACCCGAATCCACGACTACGATACTTAAGATTGCTCAAATCCCTAATCTCAATAAATCAAAGGTTTGGTTGGATAAAGAATAATGTAGGGTATGGATAATATTTGGGATATAAATTGGTGTAAAAATGAAAAATAAACAAAACAAATAAATCAAAATCCTAAGTGTGGTTAATCACTATCCAAACCATCCCATGAATAAGACTCATATCATTGAATAACTCACGCTTTAACACTTGAAACACACGCTTTAGGTAGACACGAATTATACTCAACAAGATCTTAATCAAAGAATAATCCTTAGTTGGTGTTCCCATAACTGCCAACTCCCATTCAATCCATAGATATAGTATACAACAACTAGTGGTGATATCGACCACTTAATACAAAACTTTACATAAGTTGGTTAAATCAAACTTCCAACTTTTCTTTTTCTTTTTCTTTTCTTATTTTTTCGATTTTTTTTTTTTTTTGAACTATAAACATAAACATAGATGTGTAAAATTTCACCATATCACTATAATGATAATTCTGGATAATTTTTCCATACTTTTCATGACTTCAGAAATAACGGTAATAGTGAAAGTAGTAAACACACGAAAAATAAACTCAAAGATATACAATATTTACTTTCACTCCAATTGCGTTTTGCAATTTCCCGACCTAACCATAGATAATGAATTACGCACGCGAACACAGGTAATGTAAGGAAACACACTTTGCCTATAGCAATTAACCAACCACGGATTTTAATCTACAGGGTAGGCTAAGGTGTAAGGGTGTAACGAAACATTTTAACAAAGGTGTAAGAAACGAAAGGAATGGCTCTGAGTGTTTTTCTAGAGGTATCTTACTCTAAAAATGAGAGTAACAAAAGGGTTTATACGGGGGTTAACTAACCAGTGTAGTTAGCTAATAACACATAACATATAAGGCTATTTGGGTATAATCCTAGAAATTTTACCAATTTAGACAAGTCATTCCAATTATATAAATAATACTTATTATGGTTGTCTCGAATAGTATACAAGCCAAGTTCTAAAGTTTACAAGTCACCGGCACACTCATAGATTTGTGAATTTTGAAAAATCACAATTTTTGAAAATAACGTCATGTGTGCAGCTATGCAACTTAGACTTTAAACAAAAACATGCTAAAAAAATTTAAGTTTTTATATATTAAGCGCATTTTAAGCATAATTTTTGAAAAAGTTTTAGGACAAGTAAGTGTTAAGTGTTCTAATTCTCCAATCCCCCCACTTAAGTTAAACAACGTCCCCGTTGTTTGTATAAAAGGTTAAAAACTGGAAAATAAAAGAATTAGAACAGAAAAACTCCCCTGAGATTTGCTCGGTATGATCCTCCATTATTTGTATAAGAGCAAAAATCATCTTTCTTGTGGATGAGAACGTTTAAGCTTCATAATCAATGTATCCACAGGAAATGCAGGAATCTATAATACCACCACTTGAGCTTTACTTGTCCCCAAGTAAACCTTAGAATTAATCTTATGAAAATGTATCCTAAAAGATATTAGGATTTATTTTTATATTTAAGCATGTATTCATTTTTGCCATAATCACACAACCAAACACTTAACGAATTAGAAGTAAAATAAAATAATTTGATAAAAGCAAATCTAATCGTTTAACTGTTCAGTCGTGACGAATATTCTATCATAAGCTTGGCAAGTATACACATCTCCCCCACTAAAGCCAAGGAATAACAAGTCTAAAGCGGTAAAAAGGGTTTTTAGGCTTAAGGGTTAATTATTCTTAATCTCTATCGATCTCAAATTCCAGAAAAGGCGACAAAATCACAAATACATGATCGAATCCACGAACACGATACTTGCAATTGCTCAAATCCTTAACTCGAACAGGCTAAAGATAGGTCCAAACTTCACCAATAATAATATATCAAAAAGGGCGACAAAATCATAAATACATACCCGAATCCACGACTACGATACTTAAGATTGCTCAAATCCCTAATCTCAATAAATCAAATGTTTGGTTGGATAAAGAATAATGTAAGGTATGGATAATATTTGGGATATAAATTGGTGTAAAAATGAAAAATAAACAAAACAAATAAATCAAAATCCTAAGTGTGGTTAATCACTATCCCAACCATCCCATGAATAAGACTCATATCATTGAATAACTCACGCTTTAACACTTGAAACACACGCTTTAGGTAGACACAAATTATACTCAACAAGATCTTAATCAAAGAATAAACCTTAGTCGGCGCTCCCATAACTGCCAACTCCCATTCAATCCATAAATATAGTATACAACAACTAGTGGTGATATCGACCACTTAATAAAAAACTTTACATAAGTTGGTTAAATCAAACTTCCAACTTTTCTTTTTCTTTTCTTATTTTTTCGATTTTTTTTTTTTTTTTTTTTTAATTAAACTATAAACATAAACATAGATGTGTAAAATTTCACCACATCACTACAATGATAATTCTGGATAATTTTTCCATACTTTTCATGACTTCAGAAATAACGGTAATAGTGAAAGTAGTAAACACACGAAAAATAAACTCAAAGATATACAACATTTACTTTCACTCCAATTGCATTGTGCAATTTCCCGACCTAACCATAGATAATGAATTACCCACGCGAACATAGGTAATGTAAGGAAACACACTTTGCCTATAGCAATTAACCAACTACGGATTTTAATCTACAGGGTAGGCTAAGGTGTAAGGGTGTAACGAAACATTTTAACAAAGGTGTAAGAAACGAAAGGAATGGCTCTGAGTGTTTTTCTAGGGGTATCTTACTCTAAAAATGAGAGTAACAAAAGGGTTTTATACGGGGTTAACTAACCAGTGTAGTTAGCTAATAACACATAACATATAAAGGCTATTTGGGTGTAATCCTAGAAATTTACCAATTTAGACAAGTCATTCCAATTATATAAATAATACTTATTATGGTGGTCTCGAATAGTATACAAGCCAAGTTCTAAAGTTTACAAGTCACCGGCACACTCATAGATTTGTGAATTTTGAAAAATCACAAATTTTGAAAATAACGTCATGTGTGCAGCTGTGCAACTTAGACTTTAAACAAAAACATGCTAAAAAATTTAAGTTTTTATATATTAAGCGCATTTTAAGCATAATTTTTGAAAAAGTTTAGGACAAGTAAGTGTTAAGTGTTCTAATTCTCCAATCCCCCCACTTAAGTTAAACAACGTCCCCGTTGTTTGTATAAAAGGTTAAAAACTGGAAAATAAAAGAATTAGAACAGAAAAACTCCCATGAGATTTGCTCGGTATGATCCTCCATTATTTGTATAAGAGAAAAAATCATCTTTCTTGTGGATGAGAACGTTTAAGCTTCATAATCAATGTATCCACAGGAAATGTAGGAATCTATAATACCACCAAGACTTTAAAACACACCTAAGTTAAGAAAGGTTCAAACTTGCATAATACATTAGTAGTTAGGAAAAATAAATCATAAAAATAAAAATGAAAATCATCAGGTCAGTCGATGCGCCGTATCTTATGGAAGAAGATACGCCGTATCGAGCCTGGAATAAATACGGATCAGAATAGAAGATGCGTCGCATCCTTAACCAGGGATGCGCCGCATTAAAATAAACTGATAAAAAGTTTTAAAGTCGAAAGTAAAAATGCAGAAAAATAAAGTAAGATATGACCATTGCAGGAGATGCGCCGCATCTTGGAATTGAGATGCGCCGTATCCTCTGCAGGCCTGACTGACTCGACACAGAACAGAAAATAAAATAAAATAAAATAAAAGATAAGCATGGGTTGCCTCCCACGAAGCGCTTGTTTTTGTTCGAGTCACGAGCCTGACTCCACCCTTATTTACTGTGTAATAGGGTGTTGTTCCCCCCACTTGGGATCAAGTGCGGATGATAGTAGCAATAAACACGAAAAGAGTGTAAATTTGCTATTAAAAATGGAAGAAATACATAAAGATCATACCTTGGCAATATATGTACATCTTTCCTATCCTTACCCGGTTTGGTTGATAAATTGGATGACTTGACCATTCCATCAGAAAGAATAGTGTGTTGAGGAAAAATGAGTCTCCTTTCTTCTTGGTTAGTCTCTTTGGTAGTAAGGCGTCCCTTGACTTCCGCAGAAGATGAGAAAGGGTCTTTGGCAAGTAAAAGTTCGAGTTCCTCAATATACTTCATAGGGTCCAAATCATCATCTTCATCAATCATAGCAATGTTTAAGAGCTCATCACCAAATTCTTCTTCGAGCTCCACCAAATACGGGTTGATCACAGGTGCTTCATGTGATTCAATAGGTATTGTAATGAATTTGACCTCATCATTCTTATGTTGTGCAACCTGTTTAGGAAAACTAGCAAGATTATTAGTAACGGGATTAATAATATTAAATAAATTTGTACCACTTAGTGTTGTAAGTGACTCCAATTCATCATTTGAATCTCCATCTTCAACAAGTGGTCTTGCAATTTCAGCATCGTCCCGAATTTCATCCTTAAATAAGTAATCCCAGATTTCTTCAAAATCCCTCGTTGGGTCAAAATCTGGTTGAGGTATGTCATCATAAACTATGGCGTCAAATGGTTCGAAATCAAAATTAGAATACTTTTCATCTTCATCTGTTGGATTGTCTAATGGTGGTAATACGATTGCAGAATATTCTTCATTGTAGGGTTCCGTATACACGTCATCTTGTGCAATCTCCGGAGAAAAAGTACTATCAATAACAATTGCCGGAATTGGTTTCACGGTATATGAATCTTCTTCATCATCATTTGACATACACCAAGTGTGTTGAAATGGCAATTTGTTTCTTTCGTTCCTTGACTTTTCATGCCCTAAAATCAAGTATTCTTCCATAGTGATTTCTTTTGTCTCAATGACTTGTGCACCATATCTTGCTCTTTTCCAATCATACATCTGATTATTGCTCAAGGCTCTTTCCTCTATAAGCTTGACATATTCTTCCATTGTAATATCCGGATCGTCCATCTTCCTGAAATAAAACTTACTCGTGCAAAAGAAGGGTGAAACGATCGAAGTAAAATAAAAGCTTCTGATATCTACTGATGATGCGCCGTATCCTATAAATGGGATACGCCGTATCTTATAATCGTTAAAATTAAATCAGACTTTTATTCAGAAAATAGATACGCCGCTTAGAAATTAGAATGCGCCGTATCAGTTTTAATAATCAAAAATTGATATTTATTTAAAATTAAATGTGTCGTATTAACAAAAGTTAATGCGCCGTATTTTCGTTACGTTTCAAAATATAATATTTTTGATTCAGAAGATGCGCCGTATCGATAAAAATCGATACGCCGTATCTGTTTAATAATTCGAAAACTGTTTTTAATTAAATAATAGATACGCCGTATCTGCTAAAGCAGATGCGTCGTATAGCGTTAACGTTTAGAAATTTTTTTTATCAAAAACAGATACGCCGTATCTTTGGGAAAAGATGCGTCGTATCGAATTATTTAAACGCGTTGTATTTTATAAAAATTAAACGCAATACGCCGTATCTGAGAGATCAGATGCGCCGTATCGTTCGATTTAGCTCAGTACAACGATAGCAGAACACAAAAAAAATACGAAAAATAAAAACAAATAAAAACACACGAAAATAAACACAAAGAAAACAAATAAATAGCACACAAAAACAGAAAATATGCAAAATAGTACAATGAATGCAAATTAATCTAATACACAACAGAATTAGCGGTTAGATAAAAAATTAAAAACCTAATTAAAATACTAATCAAATTAACAGATAATAACAATTCACTCCCCGGCAGCGGCGCCAAAAACTTGATGCGTGCGATGTGTCGTTGCGGTTTAGCAGTTTTAATGCCTACTCAAGTTTTAAATTTATATTTAGCCGACTTATCAATAACACACACACTTAACGAGCAGTGTACCCGGTCAGTATGAATATAATGGTAAGTAGAGTGTCGATCACTAAGAGTGGAACGTATTATCTAGTTATTCTAATCAGTATTTTAATATATTAAGTTAGCTATACAACTTATTCTAACGCAAGGGGGCTCAGCCTGAGAGACTGGCACGATTTGGTTGCAATTAAATAATAAACTAAACCAATAGGTACGAATCAGCAAGTAGCACACACGTACACAGATAAATACTTGAGACAATAAGAGGGCTGTCCTGATAGATAAGTAGTTTGTCACTTGTTTTATTGCTAGTTTTATATGAAGTGTATAGTTCGATGCAACGCACCGAGATTAAGTCCTTTCTCGTTGGTTCTAATCTTATCGGCGAGTAAACCCTTAATGATTACTTATGACTATCCTATTTATCTTTCTTCCTACTTTTCTACAGACCATAGAATGCATAGGCGATCTAATAAATAGGCGAGGGCAGAGGCATGGCGACCCGATCAACGCTCAGCTAGACACAGAGGTTATCAATGCACTAATAAAAGTCACCAAAGACATCAACATATAAACTTTAATTAATGAGAAAGCAGTTTTAAGGGAGTGCAATCTTTCCGTTGTCACATTACACAAGCCACCAATCTTGATGAATTAAAGTTTACTAACACAATAAAACAAAACTACTTAATGAATTAAACACATGCAGCACCTTCTTACAGCTCTTGTATCTTCGTTTGGGTGTGTCTTGTGCTGCTGCCTTGACTGAATTCGTCCTAGGTTTCTGTACTTCGGTCTTCTGTCTAAACTTCGGAACTCGGAACTCGTCTGGTCTGTGGGGTATTTATAGTTTCTGTCTGAGGGTAAGATGCGGCGCATCTAGTAAGTAGATGCGGCGCATTGACTTAACTTCGCGTGGGGTCCAAGATTATAATATTCAGGAATATTCGTACACCGCCAGAAGATGCGGCGTAACTCCATTTATAGATGCGGCGCATGTCCTCTTGTATCTTGGATCGTATCTGGTGAAATATTGATAGTGATGCGCCGTATGTGATAAGAAAGATGCGGCGCATCTGGAGCAGATTGTCTTGATCTTGTACATTTCAGTAGACTCTTAACTTCTTGCATGTTTTGCTCCATAATTAGTCCAAAATCGTCAAGTTTCACCAAATGCTTGTTTTTACCTGAGAATTACAAAAGTAAACGATTAAGTATCAATCCTTATACATAATATAGTAAAACAAGTCAAATTAATAGGATAAATGATAGTAATAAAATGTACTTATTTGAGTTCATCAAATACACCCGTCATCCACGCAATTAATACACACTAATCAACTGGTAAAAGATAGTTAGGGAGTAAGGAAATCTAAGTAAACACATTTCTCTCCATATAAGTTCCACAACCCTTTTCATTTTCAGTTATTTTATTTTAATTGCAATTGTAGTTATTTGGGTTAGTTGACTAGCAACTAATTCCGCCCACTCCTTCAAACCCGAGATTTTACTTGCTTTTATAAAAAATATAAAAATACAAAAAGAATCTTCCCTCACCCTTAGACCTATTAGAGTAGCTTTTCAATCCTAACGACACTATTCCCCTAGAGAACGATCGATCCCCCGGTACTTGCCACTACACTATACTACATCGGTCAGGTACACTGCCTGGTGGGGATTGCAAGCCTCTTGAGATCCCTCGAGAGGTAAAACCTGTTGTAAGGTCGCAAAACCACGCATCAAGTTTTTGGCGCAGGACAACAAGCACTATGGATGAAACAAGCTCTAATCGACTGCGACATCCATCTCAACGACATTCCTATGAAGTGCGACAACCGAGGTGCAAATTGACTTGACCAAGAACCCCGTGGATTGCTCATGTACGAAGCACATCGAAGTACGTCATCTCTTCCGTCGCGATAATGTCCAAAGAGGAATCATTTTCTTAGAAAAGTTTCCCTCAAAGGACAACATCGTCGATATTCCAACCAAACCTCTCAAACGAGAAACCTCTAAATATCTTCGTCTAGATCTAGGAATGATGGAACATATTCCGTGAATTTCACAATTCCCATGTGTTCAAATACGTCCTTCACATCCCTCTTATGACTATTTGAATATTTCACTAGAAATATTGAAGTCATCTCTCATATCTCGTCTCATGACTTTCTAAATATTTTACTAGAAATATTGAAGTCATTTCTTACGTCTCACCTCATGACTTTTTAAGTCATCCCTCACATCCTCCTTATGACTACTTAATTATTTCACTGGAAATATTAAAGTCATCCCTTACGTCTCATCTCATGACTTGCTAAATATTTCACTAGAAATATTAAGTCATCCCTCACATCCATCTTATGACCACTCGAATATTTCACTGGAAATATTGAAGTCATTTCTTACGTCTCGCCTCATGACTTTTCGAGTCATTCTTTTCATTCCTCTCATGACTACTTAAATATTTCATTGGAAATATTGAAGTCATCCTTTACGTCTCGTCTCATGACTTTTAGATATTTCACTGGAAATATTAAGTCATCCCTTACGTCTCGTCTTATGACTTTTAAATATTTCACTGGAAATATTAAGTCATTCTTCACGTTCCTCGTATGATTACTTGAATATTTCACTGGAAATATTGAAGTCATCTCTTCTGTATCGTCTCATGAATTTCTAAATATTTCACTGGAAATATTAAAGTCATCCCTCGTATTCCTCCAATGACTACTTATGCATTTCCTCGGAAATACTAAAGTCATTTCTTGTCATCTCGCCTAGTCGTTTCCGTTAAAAGAGTTTATTAGGTATAAACTCTTCCCTCGCGTCAAAAAGTCTTACTAATTAAGTAAGATTAATTCGTCAAAAGTCAAAATGGAACAAAAACGAGTCTCAGACATGCACGGCTCCACTAAAGTGGCACGGCACCACTAAACATTAGTGGTACCGTGGTACCGTGCATCTGATAAACCCGATTTTCTCCTATTTCCCTTTTGCTGTCAAAACCGAACACCACACCCAAATCCTACTACACTCCTGTCAATCAAGATCGAGGCATTGCACTTAAAGAATATAAATCACTACAACATCAATTGTAAGTAAATTAACCTTAATTTCTTTCTAATTTGAGTCTAGGGTTTGTTCTTATGCATAAAATCGAATTGGGGTTTTTCAGTTTTGATTGAATTTTTATGCAATTAGGACTAGGATTAGACAATGTATAACTTACATGATTCCCTAATCATAGGATTTGCATAAACCCACTTATATCATATATATTAGTCTGAATTTTACTATTTATATCGGATTAAGATTAAATATTTTTAGTGGAATCATGTCTAGGACACTTGTAATTGGATTAGGAGTCATCAACATTCAAGCTTTTCAACTTTAAGAATTTTGGCGCCGAATTGACGCCTTTGCCAAACACCCCAATTCCATTGTTTTTCGATTAATTTCACACATCTAGGATCATGAAACATTTTTCGTGCATTGTTGATGCAAACTAAAAACGTTTTTGCATGCATACATGATCTCACAAATATTGATCGAATTACATAACTAATATGTATTCTTCGACATATTTGATTGAGCAAAAGTGAAGTTAGGAGCGTTTGGGTAATCTCATTATTTTTTTTTAGAGTCGAGATTACCGCACCTCCACA
>CP139507.1:133233238-133480726 GCA_021014915.2 Artemisia tridentata subsp. tridentata | reverse complement strand
AAAACTTTGTTTCCTTTTAAAACCTTAGATTTGAGTTTATATGAAAAATGATACTTGAACAATATTATTAATTATATGTGTATCCTTTTAGATTTGTTATAAAAGTTTTCTTTTTATGAATGGAGTTTTAAATTGATTTTTATGTGAAATCAACTTCTAATTAATACTAACAGTTATATATGCCTATATGTATGAAAGTAATGACGATATAAAGAAATAAGTAAGAGATGGAAAGATCAAACCGAGACACGATGGATTTATAGTGGTTCGGCTACAAGGACACCTTCCTTGCCCTACTCCACTCCCCGAGCACACCTTGCTCGAGAGTTTTCTTCACTACTTCAACAAGCTCCCTTATGGCGGAGAAAACCTTACACAACTTTCGCTTACACCGGTTTAAACGACACAAAGCTAAATGTCGAGTTCTAATCGTAGCTAGAACCAATCTCACAACTTCAATCACAACATGTTCACGACTTCTTAACGACGACTTCACGACTTCAACACAACGGCTTCACGACTTTTACAAGACGACTTCACAACTTCTAAGCTACGGCTTCACAACTTCTACACAACAACTTCACACCTTCTAAGCTACGGCTTCACAACTTCTACATGAAGACTTCACCACTTCTAAGCTACGGCTTCACGACTTCTACATGACGACTTCACAACTTCTAAGCTACGGTTTCACGACTTCTACATGACGACTTCACAACTTCTAAGTTATAGCTTCACGACTTCTACATGATGACTTCACAACTTCTAAGTTATGGCTTCACGACTTCTACATGATGACTTCACAACTTCTAAGCTACGGCTTTACAACTTCTACATGACTTCATTACACCACAACTACTTATACACCTTCTTCACTACTTACACACTACACTAATCTAATCACTCATGTTCACACCTACTATACACACCTTATACACAAATGAATGAATGATTTACAAACTTTACTAAACTAATAACTTAAGTAATAAGATGACACTAAGTTGTAATACTTCTAGTCTTGATTGATAGAAGTATTCTTCTTTTGCACAAGGATGGTGGAAGCTTGGATCACTTGGAAACCAATGCTTAAGAATCTATGATCAAAGGATTTTGGAAAGGATTTGGAAAGAAAAGAGGAGATTTAGAACAGAAGGTTTGAGGTGCAAAAGGTGAGAAAATGTCTAGGGGAAAGCCAGTATTTGTAGGCAAAAACTGGACAGCTGGAGGAGCGTGCCGGCCCCCTTAAATAGGGGGGCGGTCCCCTTAAAATTAAGGGGGCCGCCTTATATAATTAAGGGGGCCGCCCAGCATAACCGTTGCCCAGTTTTGTCTTTTTGTGGGGAAGGTTTTTCTGGAACATTTTTGCCATTTTTGGTTGAAAATTTGAATTCATATTTTTATAATAGATTAAACATATTTATTTAATACCAAAAATGTTTTTCAAAAATATATAAAATGTTTTTGACATTTTATAAAAAGTTTAGTGATTAAAAAAATGTTCCTTTGATCATATAATGCACTAAGCACTTGTTTATTCATACCTTAAGTGATTAAGTTGTAGAAATGAATATTTACAACTAAATACTTGTTTATTTGATAAGTTTATGTTTAATGAGTTTACATTTTGTGATTATCAAAACATAGAGATATGAATAAGTATGAATAATGTTTTTATGCATTATTTATATCAACAAAGATATTTTAAATGAATCAATTGGATACTTATTGTAGTTGATACTTCACTTTTAAAGTTGCGTTTCAAGTTGTAGTGGATACTTCAGAATTAATTTTAAAAAATAGTCCTTTGGTTTATCGATATTTTTAAAATTTAGTCTTTAATAACTAACTTTCAAACAAGACTTAGCACCACATTCTCGCAGCAACGCGCGGGTTTCCCAGCTCGTTTACATCTACATAGTAGGGTTTTTTTTTTTTTTTTTTTTTTTTTTTTTTTTTTTTTTTTTTTTTAATAAAAAAAAACAAGAAAATTTTACATAAATATATCTGAATTTGGCATGTTTTTGGGGCCTATTTTAATTAAGTCACAGGTTTTTCGAAATCCACGAGACGACCCTGAAGAGTATACTTTCATATCTTGCAATAAGTTGGCATTCACGTGCATTATTTTTCTCATGCATTTTAGGAGTAATTCTGTTGTTGCATACTTCCAACAACATCGTAACGAGGTGACTTTTACTGCTAGTTGATACTCTGTAGTTACTATTTGATCAAATTTACGAAATAAAAATAACATATACTCTTTTTGTCTCAATTTATTTGTTCTATTTTGACTTTTTAAAGTTTTTTTTTTCGAGTCAATTTATTTGTTCTATTTTGACTTTTTAATTTTTTTTTTTTTTTTTTTTTTTTTCAACTTTTACTTTAGATACTTTTGTTTCTATTATATAATATTTAATGGCAATTATACCAATAAAAAAACTTTAAAACTCTATCCATTCATATAATTTGCATTAAGTATTACATAACAAAAAAATAATAATAATAATAATTAAGGTTAAAGTTGAAAAATAAATACTTCAAAAAGTTAAAACTAGACAAATAAATTGGAATGGAGGGAGTAAGATGTATCATTGATAGTTACGTATAAAGTGCTTGATCATGTATACACTTCATATCTATTTCTGACCTAAATAACATAAAGAAAAAACTTATATATTGAATACATATGTCTCCCATCTCTTTAGGCACTACCTGTGTTAGATGGATTTTTCTTGCGACGTAACTTTATGTAGTCAATAACATTATCTGCAACCATGACTACAAAAAGTATCGATATATAAAAATACCCAATCCAGTAATATTCATCGTTAGGGATGAGCAACACCAACACAAACGAGAGAAAATTGTGAAAGAAGGGTCCGGAATACCCCTTGTGGGCTATGGCCGGTCTTGGTTTCAAGGGGAATCTCAAACCCGCTCAAACTTGCTCTCCAAGTTTTGCATCCTATAAATACAAAAGCAAGGGTTATTGTTTTGTACTCCGTATCTTTTATGCACACATAGTACCTAAAACCTTTTCCTTTCTTCTTGTTTTGTTGGAGCCGATCGAACAAACACCCTATAAGGGTCAATCGGATTTTTGTTCATCAAACCAAAAATCGTTTTGTGTTTCTTTACTAACATAACGTTTACTTGGTATTAGTACGTGTGTACAAGAACGTGACTCAAACACACTATTGTTTGAATATTGGATTGAATTACAAAACGGTAAGGGGTAATTCTTATAATCCATATAAACCCTAATTAGGGTTCATAAAGTTGAATGTTCAAGAATTGCTAAAAGGTACGCATATATTTTTAAATTCGGTTAATTAATTACTCCCTCCGTCCCATATTAAGTGTCCACTTTCCAAATGCACAAAGTTTTAGGAAATTCCACTAACTACACTCTCCACTAATCAAATATCACTATTACCCACTAAAGTCTCTTCTCATTGGTTGAAATATTCCCTGGACACTTAATTTGGGACATCCCAAGATTCCATTATGGACACTTAATATGGGACGGAGGGAGTATGTGTTATTGATCTATACGCTTCCGCACATGGGCGGAGCTATGTGTACCCTAGGGGTAGCGGTCGCTACCCTGAACTTTTACCCGGTAGTGGAATTTTTTGATTTTTTTTTACGTTTTTCGTACTATCTTTCGTATTTCGCTAACCCTGAAACAAATTTTCGCTACCCCTAAACAAATTTTCGTATTCCGCTACCCCTGAACTTTAATCCTAGTTCCGCCACTGCTTCCGCATGTTCTCTTTGATGTTTATGTGTTTAATCATGATTTGTCATGTTATTAAATTCTAAAAATGGCAACATGTTCCATACCTCTTCCGGTAAGAACGATTGGATTGTGGTCTAAATTACTCATGGTTTGTGGGATGAAGAAAGTTTCATGTATATGGTGACTGCTTCTACTATATTGTGAGTGTGCGTTAATCTTAGACTTATGAGTTTGGGTCATGGTGAAGTATTTATAGGTAGTGAAGTATTCATATGGGTTTTGGGACAAATGCCAACGAAACTTCCTGATATTTGCAATTGCCAACTCTATTAACGGTGAACTGTTGAGGCCCGCTGTAAATTTTAAACAAAACAAGTTTTTTTTTTTTTTTTTTTTTTTTTTTTTTTTTTTTTTTTAACAAGAAACAATTGTATATTAGTTCTTTTGATTTACATAGAGGTGCAAGTCAAAATAGCAACAAGCTACGTCGTTAGTCTTTTTTGAATTGCAAAACTAATTTTTTTAAAAACTACTTTTGCAGATCTAGGTGTCATAAGTTCATTTATTTATTTATTTTTCATGCTTTTACACAACTTTTGAAAGAACCTTTCTGAGTCCTAGGATTTGACTTTGGGTAGAATACCAACGTTTGATTTGAGGGGATATGTCTTTGTTCCAAAAAAAAAAAAAAAAAAAAAAAGGAAAAAAAGAAGGGGGGGAGGGGGGAATATGAACAAAAGTGTTAATACACACAAAAGTTTCCTAGAAATTTGAATTAAGTTACTAAAGTTTTTTTTTGTTCAACCGGGTTACCCATGTTTACGGGTTTGTTAAATATGTTACTGAACTTTGTAAACGATGGCATTGGTTAGATTTTAAGTACAAAACGGTCCTTGTCGTTAGTCAGGCGTCACGGAATTAGTCCCTAGACCACTATTTCGGTTAGTTTGACCATTTTTCTTACGTTTTCATACGTTTTCACCCGTTTTCTTATGTTTTCATAAGTTTTCTTACCTTTTTTTATTTTACGTTTTTATACGTTTTAATTCGTTTTAAACCATTTTCATACGTTTTTATTCATTTTTATTCGTTTTCAACAGTTTTTATTCATTTCCAACCGTTTTTATACATTTTTATTCGTTTTCAACCGTTTCTATACGTTTTTATTCGTATAAGAATGTATAAGAACGGATGAAATGAAGTTATAAATGCATGATAAGTTCAAACTTTTAAGAAACTTTAGTAACTTTTGTGTGTATTAACCCACGAACAAAACTCATATTTAGCTTACTCATGTGTGAGGCTAAATGTCGGGGTTGGTATATAAATGCATGGGAAGATAACGTGCCACATTCCTATTCTTTCATCTTTTCATTACTTTTACAAAATTCACTTTTTTGTGTTTCAAACACTTTAAAATATATATATATATATATATATATATATATATATATATATATATATATATATATATATATATATATATATGGGGGGACTTTCAAACGAGAACCATTTTATCCGCAAGAACTGAGAGAACCATCAAAAACATACATGCACGCCTTTTAAAATAAAATAAAAATACATGCAAATCATCAATAATCGTAAACATCCACATATGTTCTTCAATATCATTATGAACTCATCCTCTTTTTTCACAAAAACCTTACACACGGCCGCAATATTGTCGTTGCACGTCTTATAAGAACATACATGCACACCTTCAAAGAAAATTTTTGTATTTCGAATTTCTTATCAAATTCTTTAGAACAAGTATGGTTTTTTTAAAACATATGTGTTGTTTTGAAAACATATGTGCAAAAATACAATTATTGAAGGCGTGCATGTATGTTTTTGGTGGTTCTCTCAGTTCTTGCGGATAAAATGGTTCTCGTTTGAAAGTCACACTATATATATATATATATATATAATATATATATATATATATAATATATATATATATATATATATAATATATATATATATATAGGGGCGCATTCTATGCAGTACCAATATTAGATACAGTACTTTACAGTACTCATTTGGACCAATAAGAATTGAGTATTATTAAATCTTTTTAATTAATTCAAAAGGGTAAAATAGTAAAACACATTTTTACTTTCTTTTTAAATTTTTTAATTAAAAAACGTTTTTTAAGGGCCTTGATTTTCGGAATTCAAAATTTTTTTTTCCGGCATACATGTTTTGCAAAAAAATGAGGTGCATATGGTTTTTTTTTTAATATTGTAAATTTACATATGTTTTTTCGTAAAATTGTTTAGACATCAAATTTGTTTTGATTAAAATGATAAATTGCACATATGTTTCTAGTGTACATTCTATAATCTTCAAAATTTATGACAAAAAACATAAACATAATGTAACCTCTAAATTTATAACAAGCCAAAAAACATAAATCGTATACAAAAAATTTGATATCAAATGAAATACAATTCAAATACAAATGCATCTTGTTAAATATAAATGTGCACGTCATTCAAAAACATGTGTGCACTCTTTAAAGAACATATGTGGACGCTTCACTTTCTCTTCAAATTCATTAGAACACCTGAGTACTCTTCCAAAAATATATGTGCACGTTGCACTGTCTTATCACATTCATTATAAATGATGTACTTGTTGAAAACATATGTGCCCTCTTTATATTGGTTTTGCTCCTCATCTTTATCAAACATATTCAATACCTGAAATTATAAACATTTATTATTAATTTTATTAAAAAAAACTAA
Source organism: Artemisia tridentata subsp. tridentata (assembly GCA_021014915.2). Classification (NCBI taxonomy): domain Eukaryota; kingdom Viridiplantae; phylum Streptophyta; class Magnoliopsida; order Asterales; family Asteraceae; genus Artemisia; species Artemisia tridentata. Next base: position 133,474,237 of record CP139507.1, on the reverse strand, counting down.
AATATGCATATGCCCAATCTAAACACACACGCAAAAATTAAAACATATATGCATACCACTTTCATTGATTTTATACTGGCCACAAAACAGATATGCACAATTAAAAAACATACATGCACGGTCTAAACACATACCTATTTCATTGATTTTATACCGGCCACAAAACAGATATGCACAATTAAAAAAACATACATGCACGGTCTAAACACATATGCACAATTAAAAACATATATGCATGCATCTTTCCTTATTATATTTCAGCTTCAAAACACATATGCATACCATTTCACTGATTCTATACCAACCATAAAACACATTATACAATTTTAAGGGTGGCAATCTGGTTTTGCCTTCTAGAATTGGTGATGTCAAACTGTCACTGCCTCGTGTAAATATATAGCCACAAAAAAATGTTGTTCGTGTAGAGTATAAGTAAAATACTATTTTTATACTTTTGAAATTATTCTAGTTTTTATCCAATATTTATTTCTCCATGATTAATATCGAAATCCAAATAACTTGAACATAGTGTACAATCTTTCAACATACGAAAACAAAACCAACAATCCCATCATCAACAAACAATCTCGGGTATTAAAGTTCTTTAAAACATATCAAAGAAAAACAAACCCTATCATCGATCTATTAAAGATTCAAACCAAACAATAAAAAACTTACCCGAGACCATATCAATATCTTTCTGATGGGAACTAGATCCGGCGACCACAATCCGGTGACCACAAAAACCGAATACACAAACAAAAAAAAATCAAGATCCAATAAAAACGAATACACAAACAAAAAAAATTAAGATCGAAAAAAAAAGCACTTATAAAATGATTAATACAAATACCCTTTTCTGATGGGAACTAATGAACATGATCGAATAACAATAATCTTACCTTTGACTTCAATTCAATGAAATTTGGAAATATGATCGGCTCGTCGTCATTATTTGTTTTTATTATTCATCGATTATGATCAACAATTGGAAAAAATTGAGATCATCATGAATCTGAATAGGTGGAGGGCGATGAAAAATAAGAGAATGAGAGAACGTGTTTTGTGGGTTTGACCAGATACATATTAATTCCCTATTTTATTGAGGAGGTTACTGAAAAGAATACATGCAAACTTCCCATAATACCCTTTTAGCCATAACAAAATAATACCTCATCTTTAGTTCATTTACAATTTTGGCACTTTTAATCTTAACCTTCGATTATACTCATCCAATGGCCTAGATTCATTTTAAGGGTACTGTAAAGTACTGTATCTAATATTGGTACTGCATAGAATACAACACTATATATATATATATATATATATATATATATATATATATATATATATATATATATATATATATATATATATATATATATATATATATTCAAAGAAGACAAATTTATATCTATATCAAAAGGTAAAAAGTGAAAAGTGAAAAGTTGAAATTAAGAAAAGAAATGTTGAAAACATATGTTTCAAAAGGAAACATTAATACAGTTGGAAAACTAGGTTGACCCGGGACGCTTCAAACCCGGCGGGTTGACCCGGTTTAATTTGACCCGTTTTTTCGACCTAACCCGTCGGTTTGACCCGATTAAATTGACCCATTTTTCGACTAGAACGGTTCAACCAGTCGAACAACCCGGGTCGAACTGGGTTTCAGACATTATGTTTAATCCTCAAATCCTCAAACTTTTATTATTTTTCGTTTATAACCCATAAACTTTTTTATCATGAAAACTATCTGCTGTTATAAAATACCGTTGCTATGCACGAGTACATGGCTAGTTAACTTAAATCCAATCCAGATTTTTAAATTTAAATCAGATCCAATCATAAAGTAATTCCTTTGAATCAAACAAGCAGCCCCATATATAGAGTATTTTATTTTTTATTTTTTTCCCCTTACTTTTCACACCCTATAGTCGATTAAAACCTAGAGATTTTTTATTTTGTTATGTTTTTCGTTTTAATAATCATATTGTTCAATTTAGAATAGTTTCATCTTTAATTTGAGATCAATTTCGAAATGATTTTGTTTAAAAACTGAGATAAATATAATTTGTCTAAAAAATACAGCTATACAAATCGATATCCCATCGATACACTAGCGATAAGCAACGAATAGTTCGATATCCCGACTTTTAATTTCTATTTAAAGTTTTTTTAATGCATTAAGATCAGTGACGAAGCCAAGATTTCTTATCCATCTGGGTCAAATTTTATAAAATAAATTCTTGAAAAATTAGATAAGATGTTCAAAACTTAGACTAATTATATTTTAAAGTGTTTCCCAGAAATTTGAACAAAAGGGTTAATACACACAAAAGTTACTAAAGTTTTTCAGAAATTTGAATTAAGTTACTAAAGTTTTTTTTTGTTCAACCGGGTTACCCATGTTTACGGGTTTGTTAAATATGTTACTGAACTTTGTAAACGATGGCATTGGTTAGATTTTAAGTACAAAACGGTCCTTGTCGTTAGTCAGGCGTCACAGAATTAGTCCCTAGACCACTATTTCGGTTAGTTTGACCGTTTTTCTTACCTTTTCGTTCGTTTTCTTATGTTTTCATACGTTTTCACCCGTTTTCTTATGTTTTCATAAGTTTTCTTACCTTTTATTTTTACGTTTTTATACGTTTTAATTCATTTTAAAACCATTTTCATACGTTTTTATTCATTTTTATTCGTTTTCAACAGTTTTTATTCGTTTCCAACTATTTTATATACATTTTTATTCGTTTTCAACCGTTTCTATACGTTTTTATTCGTATAAGAACAGATGAAATGAAGTTTTTCTTGTTCGATTTTCTATCTAAAGCAAGAATAAACGTAGACAAAAGAAATGGTTTTTCTTGTTCGATTTTCTATATAAAAAAAAAATCATGAGATTTCCTCCTCTTCTCTTGGAAACAAGAAGAAAGGGGGTGACCCAAAAAAGAAACCAACTTCCCAGCTTAGAAACAATTGATTGATTGATTAAAGGTGCTTAAGAATTCGAAGAGAGAAGAACGCATGAAACTTAGGTGAAAAAGAGAGAAGAACGCCTGGAAATGCTTTCTATACGTTTTTATTCGTTTTCAACCGTTTCTATTCGTTTCATCTATTCTTATACATTCTTATACGAATAAAAATGTATAGAAACGGTTGAAAACGAATAAAAATGTATAAAAACAGTTGAAAACGAATAAAAACGGTTAAAAACGAATAAAAATGAATAAAAACGTATGAAAATGGTTTAAAACGAATAAAAACGAAATAAAACGTAAAAAAAACGTAAGGAAACGTATGAAAACATAAGAAAACGGGCGAAAACATATGAAAACATAAGAAAATAGGCGAAAACGTAAGAAAAACGGTCAAACTAACCGAAATAGTGGTCTAGGGACTAATTCCGTGACGTCCGACTAACGACAAGGACCGTTTTGTGTACTTAAAATCTAACCAATGTCATCGTTTACAAAGTTCAATAACATATTTAACAAACTCATAAACATGGGTAACCTGGTTGAACCAAAAAAAAACTTTAGTAACTTAATTCAAATTTCTAAGAAACTTTAGTAAGTTTTGTGTGTATTAACCCATGAACAAAACTCATATTTAGCTTACTCATGTGTGAGGCTAAATGTCGGGTTGGTATATAAATGCATGGGAAGATAACGTGCCACATTCCTGTCCTTTCATCTTTTCATTACTTTTACAAAATTCACTTGTGTTTCAAACACTTTAAAAATATATATATATATATATATATATATATATATATATATATATATATATATATATATATATATATATATATATATATATATATATATAATATATATAATATATTCAAAGAAGACAAATTTATATCTATATCAACCCGGTGGCTGGCACTTACTCACTTAAGTGAGTAGTGTGTAAAGTAGTACCAGTTTGGGTGATCAAATCGGGAAGTTTTCACAGTGGGCCACAATGCTCTCTTTCTCGATGTGGCTAAGGGTTCGAACCGAGCCGAAACCCGGTTTTCATCCGGCCGTTACTCCAGCAAGTTAAACTGGTGTGGAGGCGGTACGGTTTCCAGGAGGACGTCGTTGAATCCCCACGGCCAGCGTGGGCCCGGTTAAGAAAACATAGTCTGGTCAGTGGTGGATGAGTGCTCGCCAGTGAGGCGGGTGGCGAAGTCTTATCCAAATTATTAAGAAATTCGCCGTTCAAAAAAAAAAAAAAAAAAAAAAAAAAAAAAAAAAAAAAAGTGAAAAGTGAAAAGCTGAAACTAAAAAAAGAAATGTTGAAAACATATGTTTTAAAAGGAAACATTAATATAGATGGAAAACTGGGTTGACCCGGGACGCTTCAAACCTGGCGGGTTGACCCGGTTTAATTTGACCCGTTTTTTCGACCTAATCCGTCGGTTTGACTCGGTTTAAATTGACTCGTTTTTCGACTAGAACGGTTCAACCGGTCGAACAACCCGGTTCGAACTGGGTTTCAAACATTATGTTTAATTCTCAAATTCTCAAATTTTATTATTTTTCGTTTATAACCCATAAACTTTTTTACCATGAAAACTATATGCAGTTATAAAATACCGTTGCTATGCACGAGTACTCGGCTAGTTAACTTAAATCCAATCCAGATTTTTAAATTTAAATCAGATCCAATCATAAAGTAATTCCTTTGAATCAAACAAACAGCCCCATATATAGAGTATTTTATTTTTTATTTTTTTTCCTTACTTTTCACACCCTATAGTCGATTAAAACCTGGAGATTTTTTATTTTGTTATGTTTTTCATTTTAATAATCATATTGTTCAATTTAGAATAGTTTCATCTTAAATTTGAGATCAATTTCGAAATGATTTTGTTTAAAAACCGGGATAAATATAATTTGTCTAAAAAATACAGCTATACAAATCGATATCCCATCGATACTCTAGCGATAAGCAACGAATAGTTCGATATCCCGAATTTTAATTTCTATTTAAAGTTTTTTTAATGCATTAAGATCAGTGACGAAGCCAAGATTTCTTATCCATCTGGGTCAAATTTTATAAAATAAATGCTTGAAAAATTAGATAAGATGTTCAAAACTTAGACTAATTAAAATTTTAATATCAAAACTTTAGCTTTTCATGAACATTTTTGCGTAGTTAAAATAAATTTATGAGATACAACAAGTGACTGTGTTGAAAATCTATTACTTGTGATGCCAATATATTTTATGTTAGGGTTAATAGACAAATATGTTACTAAAGTTTGCCAAAATGTTCATATAAGTTACTAATGTTTAAAATGTTAAAAAGAGGTTGCTCAAGATTTGGTCACCGGGTACATAAGTTACTCTCGAAGTTTTAACCTTAGTGTAGAAAACTAGAAGGGGGTTGAATAGTTTTACCGATTAAAACTTTGTTTTAAAACTTTTAGATCGACTTATGTCAATCTAGTTTTGAACTTGTTGGATGTTGATAGTTGTATAAGCATATAAACTAAGCTAAGAGATAGAGATAGAAAGACACAACCACAACACAAGTATTTATAGTGTTTCGGCTACAAGGACTCCTTCCTTGCCCTACTCCACTCCCCGAGTACCCAACTCGATAGTTCTGTAAACACTACACAACACGAACTCCTTTCATTGGCGGAGAAGCCTTCACAACGTCGCTTACATTTTATCCGTTACAAAGCTAAATACCAGGTTCTTCACACAAGGTAGAACCAAACCTTCATCACCTACACTTTATCTGGTAGAAGGCTAGATACAGGGTTCCATTACAATGAAGGAACCACAACCCGATCAACACCTACTTTCACAACACATCATAAGGATCAACGTCTTACTACACCGATACACACAACACAACTATGACACCCTTGAGAAGAAAGAAAAACAAGAAACACTTCTGTGATCTTGTGGAGATGAAGAGTCCTAGCAACCCATGTCTTAAGCGTGCAAGTCTTCTAGAGGTCGTGATCTTGCCTTTAAGAGAAACCTAGAGAATCACTAAGAGAAAAGCTACATAGAAGATCATTAGATCTGAGATTTGAGAACTTAGAACATGGAAAGAAGATGTATCTAAGTGGGTGAGAGACAAGAAAGAAATGACTCACTATTTATAGGCAAAACTGAGTACTATTCACCCGAATCCGGCGGAACCCTTCCCAAAGGGATCCGGCTAGTGTAAACCCAGGGATCCGGGTATCTGGTAGTAGCAGTCCGGATTTGGGGTTACAATTCTGGGTTTTGGGTTATGGGTTAAGGTCCATGGGTCATGTGATGTTATGCATGATGTCAAAGACATCTTGGGTCATGGGTTATGGACTTTGGGTCATGGGTTATGGACTTTGGGTCATGGGTCATGGTTTTACCCATTATTTATGTCATGCATGATGTCATGCAATGGGTCATGGGTTTTGGGTCAAGCTCCATGGGTCATGGGTCTTGGACATGGACTTTGGGTTTATGGATAGTCCAACATGTTTATATTACAAGTTACATTTTAGTATGTATTTTATAAAATGTAAGTAACCAAAGTTACTTAAGTGTTTTTATAAAATGGTTTTGGTTTTATGTAAACTATTTAACTAAACATGTTTAAAGGTTTATTTGTTTAGTGAAATGAGTTAGTAAACTTTTGGCTCAAAGCTTTACGTATTTTATTTATTTCGTTAAAATGATTTTACGTTTGTTATCGACAAAACATTAGAAGATCGTAAAATATAAATAAATGTTTTTATGGTTTATTTGTATTAACAATCTCTCCTTTTTTGTTGATGACAAAACATAAAATTATTTAAAGTAAAACAATAAAATTCGTAAGTTTTGAATTTGAGTTTTTACCCTTTTCTCCCCCTTTTTGTCGAAACAAAAAGAGTGTCGAGAAGAAACTAACCCGAATGCAAGATTTTAGAAGAAACAAATGAAAGAAAGATGTAGAATAATATAAAGAAAGTAAAGAGATGCATATTTGCTCCCCCTTGACGATTGCTCCCCCTTGTTGAGGGTGTTAAGTATCTAGGAAGGCTAAGACGTGATCATTGCAATTTTTGCATGGACGAAAGATCCCCCTTATTGAGGGCGTCAAGTACTCCAAGTGTGTTCTGAAAATCTACAAAACAAAGGTTAGAAAGCAAGTATATGGTATGTCTTTTGCTTAGAAATGACCTGTAGTAATGCTCCGTATATTTTCTGGGTGCCCGGATCTGCCGGATCCTCAAGTTTGTCTCCTAAAAACTGTACTCCCCCAGATGTACTTTTGCGTGTGTCTAAACATCCTGCATGATCAGCATCTGAAAAAGCTATTAGTTCAAAACCAAAATCCTTGGGATACCAGATCCTCAAATGGATGGTTCCCTTTATGTATCGAAGGATTCTTTTAACCTTAGAGAGGTGTCTTTCAGTTTGTCGTGACTGATAACGGGAGCATAGATATACAACAAAAACTATATCTGGTATGCTGGATGTTAGATACATGAGGGACCCAATCATACTACGGTATTTTGTAGGGTCAACTGGTGTACCATGTAAATCAGCATCCAGCTTTGGGGATGATGCAGACATAGGTGTGTTATAGGTATCACAACTTGTCATGCCATGTTTCTTTAAAATTTCAAGAGCATACTTGGACTGACTTAGAAAAATTCCACGGGGTGATTGATGAACTTGGAGTCCTAAGAAAAACGTAAGTTCACCCATCATGGACATTTCAAAATTTTGTTTCATTAATCTTGCAAAAGCATTTGAATATTTTTTGTTTGTTGATGCAAAAATAATGTCATCGACATAGATTTGAACAATTAAAATGTCCTCCCCAGTTAGTTTATCGTACCACGCCCTTGGGGCTTGTTTAAGTCCGTAAAGGGCTTTCTTGAGTCTGTACACATGATTGGGATGGTCTGGATCAACGAATCCCTCTGGTTGACTCACATAAACTTCCTCACGTAATTGACCGTTCAGAAATGCTGTTTTCACATCCATTTGATAAACGACCATATTCTTGTGAGTAGCGTATGCCAGAAAGATACGGACAGCCTCAAGCCTAGCAACTGGAGCAAAGGACTCTTCAAAATCAATTCCTTCTTGCTGAGTGAAACCTTTAGCTACCAGACGCGATTTGTTACGAATCACTGTGCCTTCTGCATCTAACTTGTTTTTTCCAAATCCACTTCAGTCCGATGACATAGACCCATCTGGCCTTTCTACCAATTCCCAGACTTCAAGATGTTTGAATTGATCGAGTTCATCTTGCATTGATTCAATCAATTGTCATAAGTCATTGCTTCTTTAATGGTTGAAGCCGGAGCAAATGGATTAAATAAGGCATTTTCGTCATAATGTGCAGGTGTGGGTACTTCTTGTTGTTGTAGATCTTCAGCTGCATTTCAGTATTGGAAGTGGTTTGTTCTGCTGCGGATGGAGATTCAGTTGGAGGTGTAGTAGCAGTTGTATCAGGTATGGAATTTGGATCAGGTTGTGCAGCAGAAACTGGTGATACATCTTGTGCACGACATGTAATTGAATCATCAAACAGTGGAGCAAACAACTATTCCAATTCCTTACGGTTGAGGGAAAGTGGTGCAGCTGATTGATCTGGAAAATTTTGATGGTTGGTTGCGGGTCCTAAGCTGTTTTGCTCAGAAGCCATTCTGTAAGCTCATCGAAATTAGCATGAATAGTCTCCTGAATTTCTCTAGTACGACGATTATAGATTCGAAAATATTTGGAGTTCTCACAATATCCAATAAAGATACCAATGTCAGCTTTGGCTTTGAGTTTTCCAAAGTCATCACGATCATTATTTGGGTAACAAAGGGCACCAAATACATGAAAGTAATTTATATTCGGTTTTCGGTTGTGAACAATCTTATAAGGAGTTTTGTGATGCCGTTTGGTGATCATGCAACGGTTTTGGGTATAACATGCAGTTGATACAGCTTCTGCCCATAGGTAATCATGTAATTGAGCATTGATTAACATTGTTCTCGCAGCTTCCACTAACGTCCTGTTGCGTCTTTCGACAACCCCATTCTGTTTTGGACTTCTTGCAATAGATGTTTGATGTTCAATTCCCACTTTCTCAAAATAATCTCGAAAAGTTTGATTCTTGAATTCAGTTCCATTGTTTGTTCTGACTTTTCTGACTGTATTACGAAGCTGAGCTTGATCATTGAATTTGGTAAAGGACCATTTATTTGTGCCACTGGTTTAATAGGACCAACCTCAGAAGAAGATTCATTAATTTGTATTACAAACCATGGTTGTTCTATTTTTATCTTTTAAGGAACGAAGGTGTCATAAATATGAGGCACTTTTGAATAATCAAATGGTATACCATATGGTTTAAAACTCATTTTTGATCGACTCTCTTCTTACTGTTCCTGTTCTTCCTCACAGTCATGTACAACAACACGCACAATAGATTCATCAAATAATTGGTCTGCACTATACAACTTTGGATTTTCCTTGAGTGTTTTGTGTAGAAAACGTGGTTTATTATCACCTAAAGCAAAACCATGACCTGTGGGACTTGGTTTCAAAGTGAACTTTTGTATTGTTGTGATAGATTCTCCAGTTTTGTATACAACGTTTTGAAACTCTTTTAATTTGCATTCCAGGTCGACAATTTCATCAAGGTAAGAATCAACTAGTTTCCTAGACATTTGTTTATGTTCCGAAAAACTAGCTTGACAAGTTGACAACTCTGTTTTTGTTTTTGAAAGTTCAAAATTGAGATGTTCAACTTGTTGTTTGAGCTCACTTTTGTCTTCTTCCAATTTGGAAACCAAATTACTATTAGACATAATTAATTCTCGTATTTGATGTTGTAAATCTTGTTCTTTGACATAAGCTTTTTGGAATGCAACTTCAAAACTTTTTTCCCTTTTTCTTTTGTTTCAAAATTTGTGAGTTGTATTTTATAGCACTCAAGATCCTTAGTTAATGATGCAACTTTTGCTTTTAAGTTTCTGTTGATCTCATTGCATTTATCAATCTGAGATTTTTGTGAGTCCAACTGGGTTTGGGTGGTCAATAGCAAGGTCATGAGTTCTGGATCTGGACCAAGCGAAAGATCATTTTGTTCAATTTGATCATTGTTATCATCATCAAATGTAACAACTGTGTTAATTTGATCTTCATCAAATGTAACCACTTTGTTCATTTGTTCATCTTTTGAGGAGATAATAATGAATCATTTTGAACAAATTGCTCCTCGTCTGATGCAGATGCAGATGGTGATACAATTTCATGTATTAGACATGTTGAATCAGGTACCTGAGACAGACCGTCAGTATCATATACTGGGCCTGTGTCACTCATGTGCAATTCCTGCATGTTGGCCATTAGCATCACAGCTGCATTTGCTTCCAAGTCTTCCATGTCATCATCATAATATGCATTTGCCATGAAGCTGTTTTCTTTCTCAGTGAGAGTGCCCCCAGATTCATCCTTGAGAGCAAGAAGTAGTACGTGCTTATGAAACTCACTGCCTCTTGTTCTAGGTTTGGGACATGCATTAGCCAGATGACCTTTCCCATTGCAGTTGTAACACTTAACCATTGTATTCCCATTCCTTTGATTCCCAGTCTCAACTATTTCAACCCTTCTCTGAGGAGCACTTGCATTGTTCCGACTTCCACTAGCTGCATTAAACCTTTGTCCATTTCCTGAGTCACCCATATAACCCCCTGATCTAGTTGTTCCATAAGCACGATTCTGAATTTCAACTCGCCCATCTTGTACAACAGCTTGATTCCTTGTGTTGGATGAAGTGCGGAGACGATTTTTGGATTTGTTAGAGAATTTGCTGAAAGCACGAGCAATGAGTGTAAATCCTTCATTCAAAGAGTTGAATGCATCATCTTCGTCACTGTTTGTATTGGTGTAGAGCATGGTATAAGTGTTGTCACAGGGGACTAGTTAATTTGTAGTTGATTGCTGTGTTGAATTATATGGAATGAGTTGGGTGGAAGAGGTTTGTTGAGGATAGTTAAAATGATGTTGCTGTTGGACATAAGCCTTGTTTGACTGTGGAGGTGGAGCAAAGTGAGATTGAGCTATTAGTGCCAGTGAGTTTGGTGTTGTTGAAAGTGAATAAGTACCACGAAGAGCTCGATCTTTGTCAACTTCAGACTGATGGTGCTTCAGATAATCATACAACAAATCATAAGATGCATTGTGGAGGTTTTTGGCTTGAAGAACAAACGTGACATACTTTTGCCAATCTGGACCAAGACAGCTGAGAAACTTTGTGTTGATTGCAATCCTGGGTAAAACAATGTACTGTCTGTCCAAGTCATTAATGATGTTTGTAAACCGATGGTAATAGGACTCTAGTATTCCCCTGATTCATTCATGAACATTGTGTATTTAAGGTAGAGTTTGGATTCCATGTCTTCTTTGTTCAGTTAAGTGCCTTCCATTAGGAGATGAACGTGTTCCCACATGTCCTTAGCAGTTTTCTGAGCATCAATAATTTGGAAGATTGGATTAGGTATTCCCTGAAGAATGTATGACATTGCAAGTTCATTTGCTTCACAATGAAGTATTTGCTCTGCAGTAAGATGAGCATCGGGAATAGGGGTCACAGTTGCTTCTCTTGGAAGAATAGCATTTGGATCTCCAAGAACTGTTGTAGTTGGCATTTGGAATGGACCTTTAATGATAGCCTTTTTCATGTATTTGCCATGTGGTTTCTCGAGTTCGATGAACCTTAAGAATCGACTTGCCCATTGAACATAGTTACCAGGAGTGAGCGTAGGAGGTGTGTCGAGGGATCCAGCTTCATGTCTTGATTGTTGACTGCTGATTGCCTCACACATTTGATCAAACCAATGTGGTTGTTTTGCAGGAAGTGGGTAAGATTGCATTTATTGTTGTTGGTAAGGTTGTTGTTGAGGGAATTGTTGTTGTGGGAAGAATTGATGTTGTTGCATGAATAGTTGTTGTTGAGGATACGACTGCTGTTGAGGATACTGTTGTTGTTGAGGATACTGCTGTTGATAGTAGTTGAAATAAGATGGTTGAGACATGATTATTATTAGTTAACTTGTGTTGTTATGGATCTTGTAGACAATTGAGAAGTGTGTTGTGAGTTATAAAGTTTGGTTTTGGTTAAGTTTGAATTAAGATGATTACTGTTCACTTCCAATTCTGACGGACACTGTTCACATTCAATTCCGACAAGCACTGTTCACAGTTTGCCAATTGCGATGGATTAACTGAATTGCGACAAAGTTACAATTTCGATGGATTTATCAAATTTCGACAAAAGTAGCTGAATTCCGATTTTCAATTACGATGGAGCTTGGGAATTGCGATGGACTTTGCAATTGCGACAGAACTTTGCAATTTCGATAACTTATCTGAATTGCAATGGAACTTGGCAATTCCGATGATTTCTCACTAACTTATACAAGATAGGAGATTTCCACAAAGTCAAAGTATTTTCACAAGCTTGTACAAGCAAGGAATCTACTGAGTATACAATTCCGATAAACCCTTGGTCTTCAAATCCGATAAACCCTTTTTGTCCAATTTCGATAAACCCTAATGTCCAATTCCGATGAACCCTCTTTACCAATTCCGATAGAAACACAGTTTGATCAAAATACTTTCTTTCAATTAAAACCGATGTTTAAACTGAATCTCTTTGGATCAAAATGTTGAAAAACACTTAAATGATAAGAAAGTTTCAAGCTTTAACGTTTTAAATGAAATTTGGGAAATTTCGATAAATGGAATTAAGTAAACCGAATGTAAAACTAGTGTAAATCGAAAAAGATCTAAACTTTTGACTATAAATCAAACTTCTAATCAGTATAGAGACCTTAACACTTTACAAGGGCAAAGGAGAAGTGCTAGAAATGATATTTTGTCACCAAATAACCACAAAACCAACTCGTAAACTAAAGATAAGTTACGAACTACACTAAATCACACTAATTAATGATCTTTAGGCAAACGATACCACTTGTTAGTGTTGGAATTTAAATAGCATGTAACACATCTAAATAAATAAACACATCAAGAGTATGTACCGGAAGCAAGATCTTAATTTAACACATATAATGAATTACTGAATAGTAAATAGAGTTACCTCGAGATCCTAGCAAGAACAAGGATCGGTCTTCTCTTCTCTTCACAAGATCAACAAATAGGATTCACGTGAAACTCCTTACCATTTTGTTTCACAATCCAAGATGAACAACTAAAGTGAGTTGTTACCGAACTCTTGTACACACGTACTATAACCGATCAAGTAATGATGCTAGTGATTGAACACAATTAAAACCAAATAATTTTTGCTACACAAAATTATGGATCGACCCTATAAACTATATGTCGACCGGTTTTAGAACTAGGAGAGGAGAAAACACAAATTAGGGTTATAGTAAGTGCACAAGGTAACATAACAAATAACCCTTGATTTGTATTTATAGGCAAAACCTAAACTTGGAGCACAAGATAGCAAGTTGGGTCGACAATGGGTTGTAAACCCATATCCCAAACCGGCCAACCCAAGGTAATGGGTTTCTAGATCCTTCCAAGTCTCCTTTTTCACTAATAGTCCTTTAACTATTAACTTAACGGTCGTTAGTCAACACCGTTAATTACATAACGTCCATTATGTATCATTTCGTGTCCAAATAATTAATATACATAAATATTATATACATTAATTATTTACTTGATCATTCATACGTAAAGTGTGCAATCCCTCGGTCCCGTGTTCGAATCTAGACATACACGTTTAATATTTTTCCATTAAACTCTAACAGCTCCCACTTGGAAATCTATTAAAAGTGTAATGACATTTGATAGCGTCTAGCAACACGCCAATGCCCCTAGTACAACTCGGGTGTGTGGTCTCCTGGAAAAACCACTAGATGATTAATCATCATACTTATCCTTTTGTTTCTAATACTACATTAATAAAGATATGGATCTTAGTCATTCTTTATTAATAATTATGTTTCTCGTTTTTTGATTAAGCAAGATTACCGAATCTTCTAAATATGTTCAGGGGAGATCTTGGGCATGGCCTTGCAAACACCTTGCTAACCCTACGAGGGGCCCAGCAGTATTAAACTTCAAATAAATTTGAAGGAACAAATTCTATCTTGACTACGAGCATAACTCATGCACTTCGCAACACTTCCGAAAACAATCCTTATAGCTACCAGTTACGTATAGCGTTAAATTGAATCACAGAAATGCACTACATGCATGACAGTTATCTGGCATCTCAAGTCTGAGGATAAATATTCATGATTTACTTGATGAAAAATATCCATAAAGTACAATCATGTGGTTGGGATAAGTCCTATATTCAATTTATCCATTATTCAATATCATCTGAATTTGGCATGTACAACGCATCAATATACTTAAGTATATTCTACCACAACTCAGATTTGTCTTAATTCAAAATACTCTCATATTATTGATCGACAACGGACTATTTAGAATAACATAAGTTATTCATAGATTTAAACATGCAAATATAGGATACAATTTATTATTAATGAAAACAAATGTACCACGTACTTTAATTCATTGTAAATAATAATTGCTTAACATCTCTTATCCAAATACTAAATAGATCAATGCATGATAATTCCCATTAATGAATTATGCCCCAAGTCATTTCAAACATACTTGTTGACAAAACATCAATCAACTAATTTGATCTATCAAAAAATTTGAGAATACTTATTTCAAGAATTCAATTAATGAATTTCTTGTATGTGTGCATCCATCTATCTAGATATTGCCACATACTTCATAAAATACGTGACATCCTCATCCACGAATTTATGACAATTAAACTACCAAACCTTTATAGTTTAAAGTATTCTAATTCTTTAATGTATAATGCAACTATGCTTAAAGCATAACTAGTACACATGGCCTTTAATAAGGATTAACTCCCACCATGACTAGCATTGAGTGTCATCTCAATCTTATTAGCATCATTGTATCCACACAACAATATGCTCTTTAAAATTCCGTAAACTTTTAATATTCATCGTGTAATGTTTGATATCTTCAAATCTTTCAAGATTTGTCAACTATATCAATTATGCAACAATATGCCATATGGTTCATATTTAGAATTTTGGAGCAACTTCAGGCTGAGGATGTTAATTCTAATCCAACTATATCCATTACACTTAGCTATCTAATAACTTTCAATTAGATACTAATGTTGTCAAATCATCTTGCATCCAAGCATGATACAACAAACAACATGATGTACATGAAAAATCCTTGAGTCAAACTTAGATTTAATTCATGTCATATCTTTTCAAAGATATGTATCTATCTAGCCTTCCTAATAGATTATCATGTTTATTAGAATCAGTTATTTTACCGCTTATGTTTATAATAATAAACATATACTCCAAGGTTTTATTTTCTAAATTTTCATGTGAAGTTTCATTCCAAACTAAGACTTAACATTTAATGTTAATGGAATGTTACTTCCTATATGTTATTCAACATATATGAAATAAGAAAATAAATATAATACTCCCACTAGCTTTCAGGAATGTTAAGAAATATCTTATTTTAATTATAAATCAAAACTTAGATTTAATAACTAAACATAAGTATATCTCCTAGATGCATTGCATTAATCCATTCACAAATGATTTTCACTTTGTATACTACCAAAGATTATTCGAATTCAAATACTCCTTTCAATTACTTTCCGTCCTCGCACAAGTAATTACTCAAGAAAGAGTTTTGATATTCCATTATTAATTTCATATAAATGAAACTAAGAATGACAATCATAATCTTTATACATTTAATGTGCTTAGAAAGAATTTCAATCACATTTAATTGCTTAAGTGTGATTGATAATCTTTTCACACATTAAATATGTATAAAAATTTGTCCATTATGATTTCTACACCAGAATTTAAATCTCTAGGATTTTCATTTCCTTTGTAGAAACTCATCTTTATTCTATTGTGTAACTATAGAGTTCATGATCAACTACGTTACCAAACTAGTTATCTTCTTGGACTGCATCTAATTATTCATAGTATGAGTAATTTTGCCAAATTAAATATTTGCAATTTATTAACAGGCATACCATGATCCTGTAACTCATAATCCTCAATATATTATCCAAATATTTGAGATATCCTTGCGGATCTATGAATAAGAATTCCATCATCTTGAGATTTAACATTAACATGTTTAATCCTCATTATGATTTTGCTAGTGTATTTAGAAGATAGTGTATCTTGTAATTTTATCTTATCAAGATAAAACTCCCACTTGCCTTTTGCAATTTATAGATTATCTATAAATACTTAGCAAATTGAGCAACACAAACTTGTTCTCTTTTGGGACTTTACAAATACATATTGACAGTTCCTAACATTAATTTGTTAATAACTTACTCATAAGTAGTTTAACAAATTCTGAACTTCAATTTTAAGACTTAATTTGATTCATCACATTCCATAATAAATGGTGTCTTATTAATCTTATAGGTTGGAGTCTAATTGAGTATATCCAATCTTTACTCAATTTTCTAACCTTGATATCTTTAAGAAGAGAAGAAGATATAGTTATCTTAATCAAACAATATTACAAGGGTTTGATTTTCCTAACTGAACATACCATACACTTATGTATTTCATTAGGATTAATATTGTAAGTCAATCTTACAATATGTAAGATAAATATATTTTGTTTTGGCTTACCTATTTACCAGCTAAGTCAATTTAACGGTACAATAGATTTTCCAAGCCAATTGCATGCTTTATAACATAAGTGCCTTTTAACCCAAGTCACTTCATTTCTATGTCTTACCAAAAAGACATAAACTGTTATAATCACAATCTACGTTATAAATCATTGATCAACTCAATGACTTCTTGTATATGTTTTAATTAAAAACATAACAAGATAACATCTTGCTTTATTATAAGTCTTATAGCAATCAAAAGACTTCATATTTATATCTTATTACTAAAATATAAATATGCATAACTAAAGTAATTATGAACACCACAATTTGGTTTCAATATCATATTTCAAGTTAATTTATTACTTCATATATTTATGTCATTCCAAGAATACATAAACATTCAAATTTGAAGTAGTATTAGATTACTTCATTTATTTATGTCATTTCAATAATACATAAATATTTATTTTGAAGTAGTCTTATTATCATATTGACACTTGTTCTAATATTTATCTAATTTAGAAACTTGTAAATTAACATAGTTTCATTACATCAGCTGAGGCTGCTAGTAATGAAAGTATGTAATTTACCTTGTCATTAATATCTAGTAATGAAAGTAGATATTAACTCCAAGTGTTCTGTTAATTAGATGTGAATAAACCACATTAGAACATCAATCTCTTACCTTGCAGTCAAGAGAACCCTTTAAATCATATCCCTTTATGTTGTTGCTTGCACACAATAAAGATTTCTCCCACTTGTGCATGGAACAACATCATGCATCAGATAAACAACACCTCAATAGTTTGCTTATGTGATCGATATGATTGTGTCATAGATATTAGTAGATATAGAATCACCTCGTTTAGTAAGAAAACGTACACGACTATCCTTAATACCACAAGTGTCTATAATTGGAAAGTAGTTATCTCAAGAGATTCTAGAGATAATCCGAGTTACTACCAAGATCTCAAAGCTTGTAGCTCCCACTAAATTACAGATCATTACATGAACTCATAATTCAGTAATTACAACATAATGCTCCCACTGGATTTGACAACATTATAAGTGTTTCATAACCAGTAAAAGCAAATATTGTGCTGTTTACTTTCCTACACCTTTGAGGAATCCCTTACGTAACATTACTAAGGTACTCAAAGAATGTATTCTACTTTGTAAATGATGGAATATCCATCAATTGCAATTAACTTGAAAAAATTTAGGCATGCAATTTCTTCCTCAATTAGGTCTACCATCACCACTATGATATGTAGCACCTTTAAATGGTTAAAGCACAATAACTAGATCAATCATTCTAGTTTTCCTTTTACCAATTTTGTGATAATTAGTCTAGCTTCTAATTTTAATAACTCCTAAAACGTGCAATTTTTAAAAAAATTTGCCATAAGTTATTTCTTAGAATTTATACAATTCTAATTTTCCTATTATACCTTTCTCATTCATGAAAAGGAATAGGATTAAGTCTCACTCTTCACACAGAAAGTAGACTAGGTTTATTCTTTTAGTTAAGTTGACTCTATCCAAAGACCCCTACGGGTGCAGATCAACTTTCCACCAAAGAATGCCCCACGTTTACGGTTTTAACGTTGCATTTAAATACATTAAAAGAATTTTCAAAATTCAATTTTAGTATTTTCGATAATACAATTTTTCAAGAAAATTAAACACCCATGGTAAATAAAATTTAACCATTTAATTTTCACTGAAAAACTAGGATCCAAATTGACGTCGTTTCAT
This sequence comes from Artemisia tridentata subsp. tridentata, assembly GCA_021014915.2. NCBI lineage: Eukaryota > Viridiplantae > Streptophyta > Magnoliopsida > Asterales > Asteraceae > Artemisia > Artemisia tridentata. The sequence continues at coordinate 133,455,778 of CP139507.1, read as the reverse complement.
CACATCAGCTTTGGTTGCTAGCAATGAAAGTACTCAATAAGGTACGGGTGGAACCCAATTGCCAATATCCAATTGCAATTCCTAGAATCATGGGACTTACATATTTTGCCAACCTCAGTTGCAAATGTAAGCATGTTTCATCCCCATTTCTTTATGCCTTGACGCCGTTTCATTACATCAGCTTTGGCTGCTAGTAATGAAAGTGCTCAATTAAGTTAACCAACTTAAGAAACTGCAAATTGACGTCGTTTCATCACATCAGCTTTGGCTGCTAGCAATGAAAGTACTCAATTTACCCTTTGACTACCATCCTTTGAATCATTACATTCAGCTTTGGCTACTAGTAATGATAGGATGTAACCTGGGGTGTTTCCGTTTCATTGGATGGCATATAACTTAAATTTTAAGGGTATTGATTTTTGATGTGTAATCAAAAAATATGTACAAAGATGTCATGCATTCATCTTGTATCATATGTTTCATGCAAAAACATTTATTCTTTAGCAGCTTAAAATCAACAAAATTTTAATTGATGGCGTTGAGAAACTTACAACTTTGCCTTAAGATGCTTCGTACATGTATAATGGTTGTACTTGGTAAGTCTAATTTTGACGCACAGGCGAGCGGAGAGACATAATGGAGTCTCTTTAAGGCCACAATTTAATGCGAAACCAACCTTATACCCACTTTATAGTTTGTCAAAATTAGGTCCGCCGCTTCGACCATTATGTACAGTTGCATCAATCAATTAAAAACTTTAAGATTTTAAGGCTTAAAACATTTATGTAGTAAATTATTAAATTGCTAGTCTCGCCTGGGAGCAAATTACCGTACGAAGCGAACCACTATCGGTACATAAGACTTGGCAATAAATAATTTACCACAAAGGTTTCATAGTTATTAGGTTCATTTATTTTTTTATTAAAAAACTTACCCTCTTTGATGTTTACAATCCATCATAATTTAAACAAAAAAGATCAAGTAATTCAAAAAATAAATAAACACATAATAACACATATATGATATAAATCATATAGCCACATGCAAACCTTTTGATAAACCCTATTAATAATCTCTATGTGAATTTTTAATGTATATAATTACTAAAACTCCCATTGGTTTTCGAGCTCATTGTACCCAATGGACCACAGACGCCAATAAATTGGCCGCGTAAGTTTTAATAATTACATATCACATTGCACATAACTGATTCATTAATATATATATATATTTTATATATATATATATATATATATATATATATATATATATATATATATATATATATATATATATATATATATATATAGGTCTTCCCTAATTTTAGATTTATCTTAAAAAACATGTAGCACATAACAAAACCTAATCCATAATTCCTTGCATGAAGAATCATGGATCATCCAGGAACGTAACCCTTATTACTCAAATAAACACATAAAACACAACATGTTCTTAATTTAGGGTTACAAACTAATTAATTAGTTAAACAAGGGTCGAAACCACAACCCTAGATTCTATTCGATTTTTATTAGTATGTTTTCAACAAAAACAAATCCTAAAAAAAATTGACCCAACATGTATGTATAAATCAAGAATTGATTTTTATTATGCGTTTAAGTAATTACATTTACATGTTAAATTGGCTCATGATGCCACTGTTGAATTTAAACAGCATGTAACCCATCTAAATAAATAAACACATCAAGAGTATGTAGCGGAAGCAAGATCTTAATTTAACACATATAATGAATTACCGAATAGTAAATAGAGTTACCTCGAGATCCTAGCAAGAACAAGGATCGGTCTTCTCTTCTCTTCACAAGATCAACAAATAGGATTCACGTGAAACCCTTTACCGTTTTGTTTCACAATCCAAGATGAACAACTAAAGTGAGTTGTTACCGAACTCTTTTACACACGTACTATAACCGATCAAGTAATGATGCTAGTGATTGAACAAAATTAAAACCAAATAATTTTTGCTACACAAAATATGGATCGACCCTATAAACTATATGTCGACCGGTTTTAGAACTAGGAGAGGAGAAAACACAAATTAGGGTTATAGTAAGTGCACAAGGTAATATAACAAATAACCCTTGATTTGTATTTATAGGCAAAACCTAAACTTGGAGCACAAGATAGCAAGTTGGGTCGACAATGGGTTGTAAACCCATATCCCAAACCGGCCAACCCAAGGTAATGGGTTTCTTAATCCTTCCAAGTCTCCTTTTTCACTAATAGTCCTTTAACTATTAACTTAACGGTCGTTAGTCAACACCGTTAATTACATAACGTCCATTATGTATCATTTCGTGTCCAAATAATTAATATACATAAATATTATATACATTAATTATTTACTTGATCATTCATACGTAAAGTGTGCAATCCCTCGGTCCCGTGTTCGAATCTAGACATACACGTTTAATATTTTTCCATTAAACTCTAACAGTTAGGTCACTATCATAGTATAACACAAGTAATTAATACGTAAGAGATGAGAGAAAGAGAGAGGAGAAAGGTCAGAATTAATCACACGATATAGTAACAAAACCTTGCTTGCAATAGTGAATAAAACCAACAATAATAGAGTAGTATTACATGAGTATTTATAGGCATTGCATTAGGGCAACACCTTGTTAAGTTCTTCTGGAAACTAAATACAATATCATGGCCCATAGGCTTTCTAATAGGGCCGAGACATTTAAATAAACCTAAAGGCCTTCTACTTAGCAAACTATTACAAATGAAATGACCAAGACTTGATATTAACGAAATATGTTCCCAACATCCTTAATCCTGTAAATCCATTTGTGGATTGCCCTGCACATTAGGTAAGAAAATTAGTTTTCTTTGGGGACCCAAGCCATCACTGACTTGGATCTGCCTTGTGCATCAACATAATCTAACTTTTTCAGGGTGATTCATGCACTGTTGTGTTTAGAAACATGGTCTAAAACTTTATGCTTTGGTTTCCAAACCCAACAAGCTAAGGCCTTAACAGCATTAACGTTATTTCCTTTAACAGCATTAACTACTGCTTTTGGCCTAGCAATATTAAAATTGTTACCCCTAACAATATTAACCCTTTGGTTAATATTACTGTTTTTAAATGTTGTGTTCTTCTAAATGGGCCTCTTAACAGTTGAATGTGCTGTTTTAGAAAGATATGACATTGATCTAGCAGCATTCACTTACAACCATATCATCTCGGCTCATTCGTTAAACATCTCGTGTACAACCATATCATCTCGGCTCATTCGTTAAACATCTCATATATAACCATATCATCTCGACTCATTCGTTAAACGAATGAGCCGATATGATACGGTTGTACACGAGACGTTTAACGAATGAGCTGAGATGATATGGTTGTACACGAAATGTTTAATGAATGATCTCGACTATTATGAACTAGAGGATAATTACATGTACTGTTGTGTTAACCTCTTTTGGCGGGGACATATCCCCGCCAAAAAATGATAAACCTTATCCTCTTTAATATCCAAAAAATCTTATCCAAAATCTACATAAAATCCACTCATTTGCAGACCCACTCTATATATTATATTCTCTCCCTCTCTCTCACAACAGCAACAACATCACCTCCTTCATCCCCCATCACCACCTGATAACACCAAACCTCTTATCTTCACACCAATTTCAAAATCTGAGATGCAGCGATATAATCCTTTTATGTGTAATTGTGGAGCAGGAAATATAAAAAAAAGAACATCACATCAACGAGATACATTTGGATGGGAATATTATGCATGTCCTCTTTCGAAGGTGAACAATTATACATTTCTTATTTATGTAAATACACAAATAATCATATAATTACATTATTTATGTGACAGCCAAGAGAAAAAGATCATGGATGTGGATATTTTATGTGGAAGAGTGAATTTGATGAGCAGTTACGAGTAACCTCTTCTGCTTCAACATCTCACGGTTCTGGATCTGCACCAACAGGGTGCTCAAACTGTAATGAAAAAGATCTTAGGATAAACATGATGGAGGCACAAAAGCAGGTGCTAGAGACAAGAGTAAGGATGCTGGAGGCAAGACTTGAAATGGCAACGAATCACGACGACCCCGACTATGCATGTCAGTCGGCTACAATACTCTATGAGCTGTTAGGTGACATGGACAATCTTCATATGTAATGTTGTTGTTGTTGTTGTTGTTGTTGTTGTTGTTGTTGTTGTTGTTGTTGTTGTTGTTGTTGTTGTTGTTGTTGTTGTTGTTGTTTAATAAAATGTTGTTGTTGTTGCAACCATGACCATTTTGGTTAAAAGAAGCTGGTTAACAGCAGCCCACAAGGGCCGTTTGGTTTATGCTGTCCAAACAGGGCCGTTTGGTTTATGTTGTTTGGTTAACAGCAGCCCACAAGGGCCTTGGTTTATGCTGTCCAAACAGGGCCGTTTGGTTTATGCTGTTTGGTTAACAGCAGCCCACAAGGGCCGTTTGGTTTATGCTGTCCAAACAAGGGTGTTTGGGATTGCTTATTTCTGCACCAAAAGGGTGTTTGGGTTTATGAGCTTATTTGAAGGAACAATATCACAATTAACAAACCCGAAGGCAAACATTTTATTTAAAACACGCAAGAGTTCTCAACCACATACATTTCATACAGACTCAAATGAAACAACTTGACAAGCAAACAAAACAGATCAAACAAAACAACTCGACAAGCAAACAAAACAACACACGACATATACCATAACAAACATCTCCCATTCATTTTTTTTTTGCTGCTACTTCCCGCTTTGCTAGAACTTGCACCATCTTTTCCCTTCCTTGCTTTCCTTTGCTTGATATGTTCAAACGTATCTTCGATATTTGTTACCCTATTTCCCAGATCATCAAGTTTGGTGTCCAACGTGCTTTCAGCTTCATCGTCAGCTTGAGCGTCCAAATACTCTTTGTAGTACGGCTTTTTCCTCAACCATTCCAGAATCCGGTCTCTCATCCACGGTGCACAGTTCTTATAAGAACCATATTCATCATAAATTTCGTATCCATATTCGTTAAGAACTTCATTAAAGAGGAGCAACGACGATAAAACCTTTGACCACTCCTCTTCCGGCGTGTAACCATCCATTGTTATGTGTGTTTTGTGGGAATTAGTGATTTGGTTATTTGTGTTTTTCCGATTTGATGATGATCGGTTATTTGTGGGAATTAATGAGTTGGTGCTGATGGGGATGGAGGGATGGAGGGATGAGTGATACATATACAGATGTTATATATTGGGTGATAAGATAAGATAAGGAGACAGGATGAGATTTTTTTGTAAGAGAATATATATGAAAGGATAAGTTTTATTATCCTTTAGTGTATTGCGTATACCTCGTGTCCCGTTCGTTAAACATCTCGTGTATAACCATATCATCTCGGCTCATTCGTTTAACATCTCGTGTACAACCATATCATCTCGGCTCATTCATTAAATATCTCGTGTATAACCATATCATCTCGGCTCATTCGTTTAACATCTCGTGTACAACCATATCATCTTGGCTCATTCGTTAAACGGAACAGATCAAACGAAACACTATCATGCCTTGTTTTCCTATAAATACTTGCATTGTATAGAGCTCTATAGTTTGTTTAAAAACCTGTTTATAAAGATTATTAACGAAATTAATCCCATCATTCAGTGTATTCCATTGTTGAATTCCATTTCTTGTTAATGTTAAAGTTATGAAACACGAATATTCTTGATAACGTCTTCAATCATCATCCATATAAAGTTAAGAAAACAAAGTTCCAAGAAAGTCGTTGCTTTTTTGTTGTATCAACCGATAGCCGTGAAGAAGACTTCTCGTACATTAAATGTGTTGAGAATTATGTAAAGGTTGTGATCTCGACTATTATGAACTAGAGGATAATTACATTTGAAGACGGTTTAGACCTGAATATAACCAATCAGGAGCAGGTTCTCGGGATCGAAATTATTTAAAAAAATTTAAAACTAATTTAAATAATTTGTAGATTATTTTAATAATTTATAACTAATTTAAATCATTTTTAATTTATTTAATATTAATTAAATAATTTAAATCATTTTCTAAAATCAATATTAAAACATTTTTGAAAGCAGAATGGGTCGACAATGTCGACCCAAACTGCGTGTATTTTTTTTTTATTATTTAAAAACTTTTTAAATCAGTTTTTATTTTAAAATTAATATTAAAACATTTTTAAAAGCAGAATGGGTCGACAATGTCGACCCAAACTGCGTGTATTATTATTATTATTTTTATTTAAAAACTTTTTAAATCAGTTTTTATTTTAAAATTAACACTAAAACATTTTTAAAAGCAGAATGGGTCGACAATGTCGACCCAAACTGCGTGTATTATTTTTTTATTATTTAAATAACAGAATGTCGTCCCTTTTTTTTCACCAGATTTTTTCACCAAAACTTAAACAACCCGCCAAGTTTTTAATAATCCCCGCCTTCAATTAGGGACGACAATGCCGTCCCTAATTTGTACCAATTATTGATACCCCAGTAGATCTGCTTCTTTTTTTTCTAAGTCTTCTCTCCCAAAAAAAAAAAAAAAAAAAAAAAAAAAAAAAAAAAAAAAAAAAAAACTCACAACTGCTGATGCTATTCTTCTTCTTCTTCAATCTGTGATCGATACCACATCCACCTTCAACACCACATTCGACACCACCAAAACCACCTTCAACACCCCCAGGAACTACCACAAAAAAAAAAAAAATGCCGGATTTTTTTAATTTTTGTTTCTAAATTTGTTTTAAAGGTATGTTTTTTGTTTCTAAATTTGCTTTATTTTATTTTGGTTTGTTAATGTAATATTGGTTTCTTTTTTGTTGTGTTTGTGTTGGTAATTAGATGGCACCACCACCGTGAACCATCAACGGCAGCAGCTCCACAACCACAGCAGCTCCATCATCGGCAGCAACTCCACCACCACGTATAGGTAGTTTAAAGGTGTTTTTTTTATTGTGTTAATGTGTTTTGGGACGACAATGTCGTCGTCAAAAGTTTTTATTAATTAATTTGGTTAATTTAAGTTTGGTTGTTTAATTTAGGTTGTTTTTTTTACGTGTTTGTCGCGGGACAGCCGGGAGAGTCGGGTCGGGACAGCCAGGTCGGGACAGCCGGGTCGGGACAACAGCCACCTCTTTTCCTCTATTTCTCTTTTTCTCTTCCTTTATTTCAGCCGTGAACTAGGTATATAATTTAATTCCTTTGATGGTTGCGTTTTTTTAGTAAAATGCGTTTGGTTAGTATGATATTGTGAATATGTCGTTTAGTTAGTAATATGCGTTTGGTTAGTATGATATTGTGAATATGTCGTTTAGTTAGTAATATGCGTTTGGTTAGTATGATATTGTGAATATGCCGTTTGATTAGTAATATGAGTTTGGTTAGCATGATATTGTGAATATGCCGTTTGTTTAGTATGATATTGTGATTGTTAGACTTATGTGACTTTTTTTAGGATTTTAGTGATTAATTTCGGACAACCCCCATCTGGAATTAATCATCCTATAGAAAACCCGTCCGAAATTAATTTATTAGAAATATATTTCGGAAAGTCCCCTGTTTGGGACTGCTTTTTGAATGTTTTGTCTCATTTAGGATATGGATGCGTATAACTGTTTTACTATTTGAGAGAAATTCGACAGTATTTCCCTTTCACTCCTACGAATATGTCTTTAATGCACATATTTGGGGAGTTGAGGGGAAATGCTGCCGAATTTTTTTCAAATAGTAAATCGGTTATACGCATTCATATATGAGACGATACATTCAAAGAGTGGGTTAGGATTGCCTTCCATAGTTGCACTAGGTAATCAAAATAGTTCATAATTACGCCTTTTCATGTTTGAATGTGTTTATTTACATATGTATATATATATGTTCATTTATTTGAAACTGTTTTTTTGCAACGCAGTCATGACAATTGATAAGAGTTGGACCACTATATCCAACCGTAATTCCCCTGAGTTTTTAGATGGTCTTTTTGCATTCATCGCGCGTTGTGAGCCATTGTTACACCCCATCACAAAAATGATTCTTTGCCCATGTGTTCGTTTTGGTAACGCTTGGAATAAATTGGGTACTCTCAAAACTCTTGAGTCACACATTTCACAATACGGGTTTGACAAAAGGTATACCACTTGGAAATATCATGGTGAACCGCTTCCTCCACCCGTAGTAAACAATACGCCACAACCACCTTCACCTGAACACATTGACATGGATGCATTCTTCCAAGATATTTCTGCAAATAATGACCCAACTCCACCATCTCAAACAACAGGTTCTCAACCAGCACAAATAACAGGTTCTCAACCAGCTCAAACAACGGGTCCTACCATTAATAACAAGTACGAAGAGTTACTTGCTAGGTCCACCCAAATGTTGGGTCCAAGTTGTGATATGACTACACTGAACTTTACGTCAGAGCTTTCGCACATCAAGGTCTTATGTAAAATACCTGAGAAAGGGTTTAACATGATTCTAGCTCTTTTGCAAAAGGCATGTCCCCCTAAGAATGGATTCAACTTCCCACCTTCATACTATGAAATCAAGAAGACATACAAAGATATCGGGTTAGGATACGAATCGAACCATGCTTGTATAAATGATTGTTTTTTATTTTGGGGATCAAATGAGAACAAAAGTCTGGATAATTGTCCAATCTGGAACGCGAGTGGATGGAAAAACCTAAAGAAAAAGGGGAAGAAAGTTGCCAACAAGGTGTTGCGTTACTTTCCGTTAACTCCTAGACTACAAAGTATGTTCAACACAAAACACATCGCAAAGTGGATGACTTGGCATGCTACTAGACAGTCTAAGGAAAATGGTAAGATGAATCACCCGTGTGATGGTAAAGCATGGAAAATTTTTGACATAATGAAACCCGAGTTTTCTTGTGACCCTAGAAACGTCCGATTAGGATTGGCTGCTGACGGTTTTAATCCGTTTGGCAACATGAGTCAAAGTTACAGCATGTGGCCGGTCATATTGACAGCATACAACACACCCCCGTGGATGTGTATGAAAGAGACTTCTCTAATGTTGACGATGTTAATTCCCGGCCCTAAATCACCTGCAAAGGACATTGATGTTTTCTTGCAGCCTTTGATCAAAGAACTCCAAGACTTATGAAAGGTGTGTGGACTTTAGACGCTGCTACGGGTACTCATTTCAACATGAAAGCGGCGGTTTTATGGACCATAAATGACTTTCCAGCTCGAAGTAGTTTGTCTGGGTGGAGTGGACAAGGCTACTATGCATGCCCAACATGTAATCAGGACACTCCATCGCTTCCTGTGAAGAATAAAATCGCTTATGTTGGTTATAGAAGATTCTTACGCGTAAACCATCCAATGACGAGGAAACATAACGAATTCCATGGTAAACCTGAAAATAAGCATCCTCTTATAAACTTTGCCAATTAAGAAATCATGATTCAAATTAGTAAAGTCTTTAAACGTGTCTCGGGGAAACATCCACGTATTGTTAAAAATAACCCTAAACCTAATCGAGAAATTGAATTGAATTGGAGTAAGCGTTCTATCTTCTACGAACTGGAGTATTGGCCCGTTCTTCAATTAAAGCACAATCTCGATGTCATGCACATCGAAAAGAACATGTTTGAGAGTGTGCATAATACCTTGTTAATGAACGACAAATCCAAAGACACGCTAAAGGCAAGGCAAGACTTGAAAACTATGGGCGTTCGAAAAGAGTTGTGGCTTGTTGATAAAGGAAACGGGAAGTTCGATAAGCCTCATCCAAAGTACTCTTTCACACCAGAAAACAGAAAACGGTTTTGTCAATTCATCAAAGGAGTTAGACTACCCGATGGGTTTGGATCCAACTTCAAGAAAAAAGTGACCGCTGATGATAACAACATAACGGGCCTAAAATCTCATGACTGTCATATTATGATGCAGTGGTTACTTCCTTATGGAGTTGACCAATACTTACCCAAAGACATTTCACCCCCATTAATCGAGCTCTGCTTATTCTTTAAGCAGATTTGTGCTCGAAATTTGATGCAGCAGGACATGGAGAAAGCTAAAAAACAAATGCTCGATGTTATGATTAAATTAGAGAAAATATTTCCCCCTACTTTTTTTGACATAATGATTCATTTGGTTATAAATTTACCCAAAGAGGCTATTCTAGGTGGCCCTGTTTACTACAAGTGGATGTATCCATTTGAAAGATACATGAACAAGCTGAAAAATTATGTCTGAAATAAAGCCAGGCCTTAAAGTTCCATAGCGGAGGGTTATGTTGCAGAAGAAGCATTAACTTTCTGCTCACGTTATCTTAAGGATATCGAGACGAGATTTAATCGTCCTGACAGAAATAACGACGGTGCACCTGAACAACCAGATAAATTCCAGATGTTCCAATCAGTATGCAAACCGGTGGGTAGATGTTTAGATACTTGGATGGAGCCAGATGTTATGCAGGCAGTTGTATGGTTTGTACTTAACAACAGTCCTGAAATCGACGCAGACATCCAGACGTACAAAGAGTATGTTTCTTCTTTTTTATATTTTGAAGAACCCTTTTTTTGCTAAGTTATTTGTTTTCGATGACTTATTCTAATATCATGAACTTTTGCAGTGAGTTTCCTAACAATACCGTGGAAACAAGATTTCCTCCCTGGTTCAATCACAAGGTAAACACATTAGATATATTACCTTGTAGTCCAGAGTTTTTGCTCATCTAAATCTGTTTGTATCTCTTTCGTAGATCCGTGAAAAGAGCGTGGCAAAAGACCCAAGTTGTTGTCCTGAGTTATTCTCTTTGGCATGTGGGCCTTCATCTCGTGCATTTACATACCCCACTTGCATAGTTAACGGTGTGAAGTTTTTGGTGCATGAGCGCGATAAACTTCATACCACTCAATGCAGTGGAGTTTCAACACCCGGGCCTGATGGAGAAATGTATTATGGTCAACTGGAGGAAATTCTGGAGCTCACTTATTTGGGCGACCGAAAGGTTGTGTTGTTTCGGGTTTTATGGTTCGACACCCGTAACCCTAATAACCCTACGGCACGCTCTAGGCGTTCTTACATTGAATGTGGCATACGTCATATTTTGACTGATAAGGATGCTTATAGAAATCAACAATACATTCTTGCGACACAAGCAACACAAGTCTTCTACCTTGAAGACCCTGCTAGATGACCACCTCATTGGAAGGTCGTCGAAGATGTTCATCATCGGAAGATCTGGGATCGGGATGTGGTAGATTCTGATCAAGATGTTATACATGGCAGCAGTTCATCAGATGTTGCATTGTCTGTTGGTTTGCCTGGTTTGGAGTCTGCGAATTTGAGTGTAAATAATGAATCAACAGAAGTGGACACCCCACCAGATGATGCTGAAGAAGATGCTGATTTGGTTAATAATGAAGATGATGTCGTTGCTCATGTCCTTGATGATGATGATGTTGATGTGTCTGATGATGATGAAGTGAACCCCACGACTGTTGTTGAAGAAGTTTTATCTAGCGATGGTTTGGATGATGACAATAATTCTTAATTTGTAATTTGAATGAAATTGTTACTATATGTTTAAACGTGTAACTTTTATTTGAATGAAATTGCATGTTATGTTATGTTTAAATGTGTATATTATATGAATGCGTGTATTAGTATTAATTGGTCCACGAAATTGTGTGTTCTTGTACTTGTAATTTTACAGATGGCGTGTGTAGTTCCCCAATCACACAGCGGGGATGTCGGTGGTGATCCACCACACCGGCCCTATTTTACTACGCCAGGCTATTATGCAGGTAAGAAATTATGATTTTTATTTTAAGTTTTTTATTGATAAAACTAAATTTTTTTACTTGTATTTTCACGACTCAATAACTTATATTTGTAGGTTCGATTGCGAGTGGGACCTCAAATCTGGCCTTAAGGAGGGCGTTTAAAGCGAACGGTAATCGGCCTTTGCCGATCAGCTTTGACACTGATAATCTAGGCACCTTTTCACCTGTGGGCACGTATGCACCGCAGTTCAGTAGTCTATTGGGGGAAGTTGTTAGTCCACTTCCCTTTGACTGCGAGTGGGATCAGATTCTGGCGCCTTTTATGGCTCACATATTTCCCGCACTCGAGGTATTAATTGTTTATTTTATTTGTATTCTTATCGTTATCGACCGTTTAGATATACGTGTTATATTTAAATTGTTTGTTTATTTAAATGCATATATTTATTTGCAGACTTATTTCCAGCTCGCGCCTTGATTAAACAACCAGAGCCAAGTGAAGGTTGGGCAGTGTGTGTATACGGTGGGGGAACGGGTAACTCTTGGGATTCAACTTCACTTGGAATCATAAGAAGGTTGACATTCTTCTTTCCTGTTTTATGTTGTGCAAGATTGTTCTTGTCTCCAATGAATGAGTGAATGGAATGTGTGAATTCTTCCCAAATCCTCTCAGCATAATCTAGGTTGGTATGATTCAGAATTCCCCAAAGCATCTGTATCATAGGAGCTCTTGGTCTCTCAAACCCTAACGTCTTTCCCGTGAGACATAAGTTGATGATAGTTAAGATAGCCCTCTAGGGTTGGTACATGTCATATGTTACGACTGTAGAGAGAGTGTTGATGGTTTTGGGGTAACCCAGATTGTTGAAAAAGTTGATGAGTTCCTCAGGTGCTGGTGGGGAAGTGAACAGTTGGTTCTCAATGACAGGTGTGATTTGAAGTGCGTCTCTGATGGTGTCTTTAGTGAGTGTGAAACATTGTTCATCAAGTTGACAGCTGTAGTTTGCAGTATCCTTGTCATATCTCACAGTGTCCCAAAACTGTTGGATGTAAATGGATGGAATAGAGGAGCAGACTACAAATGCTCGGAAGAAATTTGTCTGCTTTAGAATATCTACAGCAAGCTTGTAGATAGGGTTGTGTTGAGATTTTTCCATATCAAGATAACAGTTGCTCCTTCCTATGGCAACCCAGCGGTCATGAGGCAATATCTGTTCATCTGTGCGAACCGGTGGAGGAAGAGCAGGAGCTTGAACAGCAGATGCGTTAGCGTCAGACATTTTTGCTGCACAATCACCACCACAAGAAATATCCATGTAGAAAAATGTGGTGTTAGGAGTGAGACATAGATTACTATTATGACATATGCACTCAACGGCCAAAACAGAGAATCACAAGCATCATAAGTGTGAGATGATCACATGATAGTGTCAACTAAGAGATTAACAAATGTTAATACATCTTATGTCAGGACATACCCCTGTGACCACGACACTATGATCATACTAATATATCAGACAATGAACATAGCATAGACAATGTAAGACATGACCCATCAAATTGCACAAACAAATCTCACACTACAAGAAGCAGTCAGTTAATGATACAAAACGCAGTGTGCCAAACCGCAATGACCAAACCGCAAAGGCAGCATTAATGAAAGATTGTCAAACCGCAGTTGGCAAAATGCAGCAATCAAACCGCAGTAGACTTAGATTCAGAAATGATCAAACCGCAGTGACATGCAAACCGCAATGATATTAAATTCTGATACAGTCTAACCGCAGCAAGAGGTAAACCGCAATATTATTATATTCAGAAATAATCAAACCGCAGTAACAAGCAAACCGCAAGAATATTAAATTCTGAAATAATCAAACCGCAGCAATTGGCAAACCGCAAGAATATAATATTCTGAATTAATCAAACCGCAGTAACAAACAAACCGCAATAATATTAAATTCTGATATAGTCAAACCGCAGCAAGAGGTAAACTGCAATATTATTATATTCAGAAATAATCAAACCGCAGTAACAGGCAAACCGCAAGAATATTAAATTTTGAAATAATCAAACCGCAGTATCAGGCAAATCGCAAGAATATAATATTCCAACATACACAAACCGCAACCAAGCATAAGAACCGCCAAACCGCAGTCAAGAACATTTATGCAAAACACAATCGAGAATAGTAACCATAAACCGCAGTTATGAGCATTTACACAAAACTCAGTTAAGAAATAGTTTGGACAGAATGCATTCAAGAATTCTAGATCTAAGCTTAGTCCCGAAAGGCAACAAATCGCAACCTAGAATATCACGAACCTTTATCTAAAACGCAATATAGAATAGTTTTCCTAACCGCATCCAAGACTGCATACAAACCGCAACTAAGAACTTTAAACCAAAGGCACAAAAACACAATCAAGAATTCAACTAAACGCCAAGAACTTCACTATCCATGAAGCCAATACCCACGGCATAACTAATAAATGATTAACACAGCATATCTAGCACCAACATTAGCAATTACAGCTTTCTTTGACTTTTAAAAGTCAACAACATTTCAAAAAATCAAAATACTACACGAATGAGAATGGGAAACAAATTATCCACACAACAAAGCAACTATAACATATCTCAGGCAAATCCCATCAATTTAAACGCAATGTTAATCACAAACTTAGGAGAAGATGATGATTCGAGCTGCGACCCTAATCAAAATACGATTAAAGTGAGTTTCATGCTATGATGACTAAGATAATTTTATATTGCATGGTTTTGAGTGTGGGACAAACGTTACCTAGGCAAGAAATCACTCATAAAATCAAGATCAGTCAAATTGAGGGTTTTTTGCATTTTGCGTTTGAGAGAGAGAAGGAAACAAGGTTTGACCAGATTTTGATTTTTTGACCAAGACAAACCGCAGTGAATCTAAATCCTAAACCTAAACTTTCAGTAATTGGAAATATTGGTCCCTGTCTTTCCTACTTTGGATTTTAACATTCAATAAGGCAAGAATGGTCCTCCAATTTTCAATAAGCCAAGCCTAGGAAACAATTTGCAATTATTGCATGTAAGTCCCTATGCTAGCATATAAAAGACATATGGCCCTTTTTGAAGTTAACAACCCTAGAGCAACAATCTTCTCAAACTAAACCCCTGATTGAAACACGTCATTTCTCCATAGATTAACCTAATGCATTGTGGATGCCCTGATGATTGCCATAAATTACTCTCCCCTTCAATCAATGACCTGATTTCTACTAAAAGAACTGGAGTCGTTGATTTAGAAACAATTTATGTAATCATAATTCCAATTGATTTTTCAAACGCATGTAACCACTATGTGAAACCCAAATTCTTTCCTGAAGAATCATAGACTAGAAAGAATTTGAGATCTGCAAAAGATTTCTCTTCATATGCAAGAAATAATCTACTGACACGTACATTAAATCAGAGAAACATGGATATAAAGTAATCCATGCCCAGGTGAACATCACCCAGTTGGAGGAACAGCCGTCTTTTTGGCGACATGCTTTCCCCATAATAATGCATGGGTTGCAGTCTGAAGTAACTGCAAGCCGAAAGACATGTTTTAACCATTTAGTATAACTTCTGCTCGAGCTTCATTTAAAGACCCGTGTCATTATTGAATGACATTTCTAGGACCGTAAATGTTATCGATAAACAGAAGACATGCCTAGAGAAACTATTTTTGGTATTTTTGAGTTTTTCAGATTTTTATTCATTTTGATTGTTTTATAACTATCTATTTACACATTAGATTTATACATCTCTATTCTATATTTTGATTTAAGATATATACAAAGGATACATGAAGAATAACCACCGATATTCTTCCTAAGATAGACTGTTGCAGTACGAGTTCTGAGCTGATTTGTTCAGAAATCATTATGCACGAACATCACTGTTGAGTTTTCTGAACCCCCAAATTAGGAGATTTCAGTCCTTTTGGCCGCCACACCATGAGTTTTTCCTTGAAGAAAATGGTAGATGTACCTGCACTTAAGTAAGGATTCCCTGTACTAACACGACGATTTTGCTCACATTTATATGGGTTAGTAACATTGGTATCCCGATCTTTTGGATTTTCACAATCATTCTTGGAAGTGATATCTGTATCAATAGGTATCCATCTAAGACCAACCATCTTAAAAATTCTACCCGTCGGTAACCACCTAAGGCAAGATCTCAGAGTGTTAGATTTCTTATACCCCTTAGAATGCTTGTTGGGAGAATCTTTTAGTCCTACAGCAATCTGCCCACCAGGTTTCTGAGCATGACTCTTTGGTCCTACGGGCCTGTTGTGGCTTCTAGTCTTAGGGTATCGAACCTTAGAATGAGCATTTACTTCCATAGTCTTAGACTTATGAGATTGAGCCTTAGAACGACCACTAACTGTCTGAACATTTGGTCTAGATTGTGAAGTGACTGGTTTTGACAAAACTTGTTTCACATCAACTTGGGTTGCACAGCTCAGGTTAGAAGATTTTGGTCATTCAGATCTAAACGCATTTGGTTGTCTAACCACTGTTCGGTTTCTAAGAGGTTGTGAAACTGGCGTTCCCAAGATTGATGGTTTTGAAAACTTAGTATTCACACTATTTCCAGTTAATTTCCTCAATTCGTTCTTAAGGGCAGTGATTGTGAAACCTTTCTCTTGAATTTGAGCTTTGAATTCATCAATTTTGGCAATCAAAGAGGTCGTCTGTTCTATAAACTTAGATTTCATTTCTTTGATTGAATCACACAGGTGTTTACATTGCATTTTTAAATTCTCATTTTCAGTAATTAATTTAGCCACTTTATCATCATGTTTAGCCTTAACTTCATTGCACATGTCACGCATCTCAGCCAAACTGGTTTTCAGGTTTTTGATCGTCAAGTTTTTGGCTTCTAGCTGAGCTTTCAAATCATTTATCATGAAGAATTCGTGGAATTCAGGGAGTTTCGGATTTTCTACAAGGTAGGTTAATTTGAAATCTTTCTTCCTTCTGTTGCATTACGATTTCAAGAGAAATGCAATGTTTTTTCTAGCTGTAAAAATCTGTTTGAAAGCTCATTATAAACTTCATTTTCAACCATATCATTTGATTTGGAAAGCTCAGCCGTAAGCAAAGACCGTGACGCATCATCTTGTTCAGCATCCTGATCAATTTCTCCCCCCTTATAACTCATATTTGTTGAATCAGAGGTGATATTGCTATCAGTCTTTTCCATCAGATATGTGTCATAAGTAGGTTTAATTTGATCAGTATGTTATTGTTCATTAGAAAGAACATTATCTTGATCAGACAGATGTACCTCAGCAGACAGTACTTGGTGATTTTCTGGTTTGAGAACTGCATCCACACACAGTGTGATATCAGCTCCTGAGCTGTTACTATCATCATGCTTGTTTGATTCTGTCCCATTTCCCATATGTTGAGCCCTTTCATCAATGAACCCCTTAACATTACTCATAAGTTGGAGTAATGTCCTTCTGAACACGTCAACCTCAGTTCTAGTGTAATTAGCAAAACACTTTTTTGTCATTTGACTATCATAATCATAATCCTCAGTGTATTTCGAATCAATGAACACCTGGAGTTGGTTGTTGATCACCAAAAGACAGCCATGGATCTACCTTCAGAAAATTCTTCTTTGTCAAGTTGTCGTTCAAGTTGATCTAAGTATAGAATCATTTTGACTGTGAAGTCCTGAACATCTTGACCAAAGAGTGTTGCGAAAGCCCGTTTGTAACCTCCCAAGTACCCAGGTTGTTTAAACAGAACCTTGAGATGTGAATGAAGCAGTCGAAAGCATTCAATGGGACTTTCCTTTTCATTAGTCAACATTAGTGGCTGAGGACATTCTTTCTCGTGAGAATTCGAGCATGACAATTCCATATTAGCATTATCAGAATCACATACGTTTATTTGACGTGCAGGATTGGAGGTCACATGCTTATCATTCGTGTCGTACAATTTGAGTACCTCAGATATGAAAGAATCTGAATTGGTAGGCATTATGAAAACGTGCACGGGATTTTACAAGTCTATGATTTAAACCAAGAAATCGTTTCTTTCGTGGAGTTTTACAAAATCAAGAAGAAACCGTGAGATAATGATAAATTGGATGTGTTATGATAGTTGTTGGATCGTTACAATGATTAGTGATTGTATGCTAAAAGTGATGATTGTTTGTAGGATTAGGTGAATTGTAGTGTCGTTGTGATATGAGTAGGTTATGCTGGGTTTACGTGGTGGATTGGACAAGTCACAGTCAATAATCTAAGATCAAACCTCAATGAAGAAGGTTGAACAAAACTCAGTCAAAGTTTGGGTCAAACCTCAACCAGTATATGACAAACCGCAGTACTGGTCAAACCACAAGACTGGTCAAACCGCATGACTGGTCAAACCGCAATACCTTTTTGGTCAAACCGCAACCGCTACCAGACAGAACAGTCACTATCAAACCGCAGACGAAGTCAAACCGCAATACCTTTTTGGTCAAACCGCAACCGCTACCAGACAGAACAGTCACTATCAAACCGCAGACGACAAACCGCAAGTCACTGTCACCTCAGTGTCAAACCGCAGTGAAGAAACTAATACCGAGAGTCAAACCGCAGTGTCAATATTTCACCTAAAAGTCACCCTTTTGAACGTTTTTACTTTAATTCTTTTTACCTACTTGATGTAGGAGGGTTATGATGAAGCGAAAAGTGTACCGCTTTTAAGGGGTCATTTAAGCCCTAAATCGTATTTATTTGATCAAATATTGCCCTAAATCGTTCCTTTTGTCATTTTAGGTACTTTTGAGGAGAAATCTGGAAAAGGAGGCATTTTGGACGTTTTTGGAGCATTAAAGTGAAGAAAACGGCAAAGTCTCAAAAATCGGCTAAAAGTTACTCTTGACGGCGTCAAGATTTACTCTAGACGGCGTCATGCCTTGGCAAGAAAAGTTGGACGTGAAATTTACTCATGACGGGCCAGTGAAAATAGCATGTGAATTCTGACGGCGTCACGCTTTAACTTGATCGAGGGCGTCACGGCTTAAATCATAAGGGGACGGCGTCACGTTCATGGTTAGACGGCGTCAAGCCTTGATAAGCCAGAATGGATTTTTGAAGAGCTAAAGAGGGACGGCGTCAAGAAGGTCATCCGGGAACCCTAAAAGCGGCGAGGTGACGGCGTCACACTCCATAAGGTGACGCCGTCAGATCCAAAAATCTATATATAGTTTTCTAATTTTTTGTCATTAGAGAGAGCTTAGTGTGTGGAATTTTGGGAGAAAACCCTAAGACGATTTTAGCTACTTTTTCAGGGCTTTTTGCCTTGAGATCTTCCATGTTTCATTGAAAGATAAGTTATCAATTAATCATTCAATATGTCTATGTGTTGTTTGATTCTATCTTATTCTTGTCTTTTGTTTAACATGTTAGGCTAAATTTATCTTGTGTTTGCTTAGATCTAATGAAACCTAGCTATTGATTATTGGTTGTTAATGTGTTATTAGTTGTATTGGATGATTGTTTATCTATGTTAGGCTTAAGAAAACTGGCTAACTTCCTATTCGGTAACTTGCTTGAACGTCTTAAGAAACATGAACCAAATGCGTACTAAAGGTTTTTATGGTTGTATTTAATGCACAAGCGAATTCTAGTGATCCCATGTTAGGAGCTTCCTAGCCGGCTCGACATAGGAGTGAAGTAGGAGCTTGTAGAGTTGGGGAAGTAAGTACGCCACCCCACGAATGGTATTAAGGAATACACCCGTCATCCACGCAACTAATACACACTAATTAACCGGTAAAAGATAGTTAGGGAGTAAGGAAATCTAAGTAAACACATTTCTCTACACATAAGTTTCTCACCACATTTTATTTTCAGTTATTTATTTTATTTGCATTCGTAGTAATTTGGGTTAGTTGACTAGCAACTAATTCCGCCCACTCCTTCAAACCCGAGATTTTACTTGCTTTCATAAAAACTATAAAAACATAAAAAGAATCTTCCTCAACCTTTAGACCTAATTAGAGTAGCCTTTCATACCTAACGAACACTATTCCCTATGGAGAACGATCAATCCCCCGTACTTACCACTACACTATACTACATCGGTCAGGTACACTGCCTGGTGGGGTTGTAAGCCTCTTGAGATCCCTCGAGAGGTAAAACTTGTTGTAAGGTTACAAAACCACGCAATCAGGTTATAACACTAATAAAACACTACCTTTAACACTACAAACGTGAGAATTAAAGTAGAGCAAAAAATAAGACCATAACCTTCCAAGAACCAAACTTTTGATCTAACTTACCCAAGAAAAACGCACATATAATCGAACTAATCAAACCATGAGCTCTGATACCAATTGTAGGATATTGGATATCATAACACTATGTTGGAATTAGATCTTGATCGAATTAAAGAAGATGTAGAGAGAGAAAGTGGGATATTCTAGAGAGAGAAACAAATAGTTGTATGATTAATATGTGAAGAACATCCAACCCTTCCCAAGTGTGGGAAGGGGGATATATATATTTTCTAGCTAGTGTGCCCCGAGTGGGCTGTGGAGTGAGCTGACAGTGGGTAAAGACCCGACCCAACTCCACAAATATTATTACGACTAAACTAATATAACTATAACTAAACTTGTATTAATAAGCCTACGAGCTAACTTAATGCTAATGATTACTCGGGGTGACCGAGTCTTTCATATGAATATTTATATTCCTAACAATATTCATGATTTACTTGATGACAAGATCCATAAAGTAAATTCATGAAGTTGGGATAAGTCCTATATTCAATTCATTGAATATCATGTGAAATTGGCATGTCAACGCATCAATATACTTTCAAGTATATTCTACCAATACTCAGATTTGTCTTAATTTAATGATATTCCCATATCATTAAGTGACAACGGACAATTTAGAATAATCAAATTATTCAAGGATTAAACATGCAAATACATGATATATTATTAAGAAAATGATAATCAAACATAACTAATATTTTATTTCATTAAAATAATAATTGTTCATAACATCCCATTATCCAAATACTAAATAGATCAATGCATGATAATTCTAGTTAATGAATTATGCCTCAAGTCATGTCAATCATACTTGTTGACAATACATAAATCAACTAATTTTGATCTATTGAAATTTTGAGAATACTTATTTCAAGAATTCAATTAGTGAAGTTCTTGTATGTGTGCATTTAACTATCTTGAGATTGCCACATAATATTTCATAAAATGCGTGACATCCTCAACCACCAATCTATGACAAATAAACTATCAAACCTTTTATAGATTAAAGTATTATAATTCCTTAATGTATAATGCAACTATGCTCTTAGTTAAGCATAACTAGTACACATGGCCATTAACAAGGATGAAATCCTACCACGACTAGTATTAAGTGTCATCTCAATTTCATTAGCATCATTCTATGCAAACAACAATATGCTGTTTAAAATTCCATAAACTTTAATATCCATTGTGTAATGTTTGATGCCTTCCAATCTTTCAAGATTTGTCAGCTATAACGATTATGCAACAATTTGCCATAAGGTTTATACTTAGAATTTAGGAGCAATTCCAGGCTGAGGATGTAATTCTATATCCAACCATATTCATTACACTTAGTTATCTAATAACTTTCAATTAGATATTAATGTTGTCAAATCATCTTTCATCCAAGCATGATACAACAAATAACATGATGTTCATGAAAAATCCTTGTGTCAAACTTATATTTCATTCATGTTATATCTTTTCAAAGATATGTTTCCATTTAGACTTTCTAATAGTATATCATGTTCTATTAGAATCAATTATTTTACCGCTTATGTTTATAACAATAAACATATATTCGAAGGTTGTTTGTTTATTTTCTAAATATTCAAGTGAAGTTTCATTCCAAACTAAGACTTAACATTTAACATATATGGAATGTTACTTCCTATATGTTATACAACATATATGAAATAAGAAAATAAATATAACACTCCCACTAGCTTTCAGGAATACTAAGGAATTATCTTATTTTAATTATAAATCAAAACTTGGATTTAATAATTAAACATAAGTATATC
This sequence comes from Artemisia tridentata subsp. tridentata, assembly GCA_021014915.2. NCBI lineage: Eukaryota > Viridiplantae > Streptophyta > Magnoliopsida > Asterales > Asteraceae > Artemisia > Artemisia tridentata. The sequence goes on along the minus strand of CP139507.1, from coordinate 133,433,865 downwards.
TCCTAGATGCATGCATTAATCCATTCATGAATTATTGCACTTTGTATACTTCCAAAGATTATTTGAATTCAAATACTCCTTTTAATTACTTATCGTCCTCGCACAAGTAATTACTCAAGAAAGAGTTTTGATATTCCATTGTCAATTTCATATTAATGAAACTAAGAATGACAATCATAATCTTTATACATTTAATGTGCCTAGAAAGAATATTCAATCACAGTTAATTGCTTAAGTGTGATTAATAATCTTGTCATATACATTAAATATGTTTACAAAATTGTCCATATGATTTCTACACAAAGATTTAAACCTCTAGGATTTTCATTCCCTTTGAAGAAACTCATCTTCATTCTATAGTCTAACTATAGAGTTTAAGATAAAATAAGTTTCCAAAAACTAATTATCTTTATGGACTGCATCTTAATATTCATAGTATGAGTAATTTGCCAAATTCAATATTTGCAATTCATCTTAATGATCTACAGGTTTACCATAATCCTGTAACTCATAATCCTCAACATATTATTCAAATATTTGAGATATCCTTGCGGATCTATGAATAAGAATTCCATCATCTTGAGATTTAACATTAACATGTTTAATCCTCATCATGACATTTACTAGTGTATTTTTAGAAGATTATGCATCTTGTAATTTTATCTTTTCAAGATAAAACCTCCCACTTGCCTTTTGCAATTTATAGACTATCTATAAATACTTAGCAAGTAGAGCAACACTGAATTGTTCTCTTTTGGGACATTACAAATACATATTGACAGTTCCTTACATTAGTTTGTTAATACCCTCCTTCATAAGTTGTTTAACAAATTAAGAACTTCAATTTTAAGACTTAATGTGATTCATCACATTCCACAATAAATAGTGTCTTATTAATCTTCTAGGTTGGAGTCTTATTGAGTATATACAATTCATACTCAATTTTCTAACCTTGATAACTTTTTGGAAGAAAAGAAGTTATAGTTATCTTTAATCAAACGATACGAATAGACTTTGATTCTCCTAACTGAACACACCACTAACTTGAGGTATTTCATTAGAACTAATATTGTGAGACAATCAAACAATATGTAAGATAAACTCATACTCCTTCTGGCTTACCTATTTACCAACTAAGTCAACTTAATGGTGAAATAGATTTTCCAAGCCAATTGCATGCTTTATAACGCAAGTACTTTTTAACTAAGTAACTTCTTGTCCATATCTCAAAAAGAAGACATAGACTATTATAATCCCACTATACGTTATAAATTATTGATCAACTCAATGACTTCTTGTATATGTCTTAATAAAGAAGACATAACAAGTTAACGTCTTAGTTTATATTATAATAAGTCTTGTAACAATTTAAAAGACTTCATATTTATAGTTTTACAATAAAGTATAAACATGTATAACTAAAGTAATTGATAACGCTTAAATTGTGCATGTTTTTAGTAACGTTATTTGTGTTTTTATATATGCTATTTGGTTATATTTATATGCTTTTGTTGCTAAATCGTGCCAAAGTGTGTTTGCAAAGCATTGGTGACCAAAAACAGGAAAAAGGAAGAAAAAGATGAGAAAAATGAGAAAGAAGGAAATATTTATGAAAGTGCGAAGTTTCTTATGCCAAGACCCAATCATAAAGGCATTCCAAAGAATGAAGGACCAAGTATTCATGTTGATAAGCTTCAAAGATGTAGAAAAGATCAAGTGTGGATAAAGAACCAAGAACCAAAAGGAAGTAACAAGCCAAATTACAAAAGTCCACAAAGAGAGAAAACAGCAGCACTCCATCCGATCGGAGGCTGCCCGCAACCGATTCGGATGGAGGCTGGTACTGAAGACCAACCGATCGGTTGGCCATAATACCGATCGGTTGGATGGTTGCTGATTTGCCAAACTTCATTATTAAGTTTTGTCTCTTCATACATCCAGTTCTAAAGCTTTCCATTGATCCTTCTAGTCTATTCTAAACTCCTTGGAGGCCAAGTTGAATCATTAATGACCCTAGGCTTGTGATGAGTATAAATAGAGGCCCTTGTGAAGAGAAGAAAGAGACAATTTTTACACCAAGGGGCAACTCTCAATCAATCAACCTTTTAATCATTAACCACTCATCAAATACTCTTAAATTCGTCCTTAAAGGTCCAGGAGTAGTTGGAGAGTCAAGAAGTCAATATTGGGAAGTACAAACATCAAGGAGGCAATACCATTACCATTTCATTTGTAATCTTATTTCCAATCATTGTAAGACTTTCAATTATGGTTTCTAATGTTCAAAGTTCTGAGATTATGTTCATGTTTGCTATGAGTGGCTAGTGCCTTTGTGCACTTGCTTAGATGATGTGTATTACTTATTGACTTACGTATGATTGTGATAACATGTTTTAATTCAATTTCAAGTTAATTCTAAGATCCAATTGTGATTAAGTTTCATAGTGACATTTGTTGAATCAAGTTTAACTAGTTGCTAATTATCTTAAGGGTCGAAAGAACTATGGTTATTCAACTAGTTATAATCATTTGTCTATGAATGATTGTTTTTACCCATTATTCTTGATTAAACAAAGAAAGTTAATCGTGGTTGTAATGAGAATGCTTTTGTCTATCAAAAATAGGATTGATGGTAAACCATTTCAAGGGTCGAAAGATTAATAGTTTATTATCAATTGTGACCTTTTGTCTATGATCGGTTACCTTTTGTATTGACCATTTCCTAAGCTATTTGATAATGCAAAAGTAGATTTTTGTGTTTAAGGTACACCAACTTATGAACCTTGAATTGATCTTGAATTGAGTGGTTAGGCGTAACGCTTGTTTTTATGAACTAAAATCTTGACGAAGGTTTAATTTGTAGAAACAATAGATTAGTTTTCCAAACTAATTATCATGACCAACATGTTGTCCAAAGTTATCACAATCATGCTTATCAAAGAGTAGTATGCGAGTCTAAGTAAGTGTAGTTTTTAATCATTTGAATTATCATATTTTTGTCATTACTTGTTAAGAAATTTACTTCTAGTAGCTTACAATTCGATTCACTACACAAATCCCTGCGAACGATCCCGACTTACCATCATAATCTTGCTATAACGGACGAGTTCACTTGCTCGTATGTGTTGTTTCTAGATTCGGTAATTCGACCTTTATAAATTTAAAACTTGCACTACACACGACACATCATGTTTTTGGCGCTGCTGCCGGAGATTTTGATCGTGTTTCTGTAGGTTTTAGAAGTCCGTTTCTTTCATAGTTCATTTTCATAAAAAAAAAGTTTTCCGAGCTGACCATCCGATCGGTATTCAATCCATCCGATCGGTTTCCCAATTTTCAAATTTACCGAGACAACCATCCGATCGGTATTCACTTCCAACCGATCGGATTCCAAGATTAAAAGTTTACTGAGAGCTTCATCCGATCGGTATCCCATTCCATCCGATCGGATCCTTAGTCCTGATTTTTCAAATTGTTTCCATTCTTCGCTCGTGTGTTTAGACATTGCCTCGATTCTCTTGGGAATTGTATGAACACTCGATCAACCGGAATAGAACCAATTTCACCTTTTTCAGATCCCGAGCGTTTAGTCCGAAAACCAAGAAGAAAAAGAAAACCCTTTGTTCCATTAGCCAATCGTGTACCAAGAATACGAAACCCACCGTTTGATAACCTTTTTGAAGCGAAAGTCATTTATAACCCATTCACTGAACAACCTTTTCCCATGGCTGACGATAGACCCATGTGGGAAGACAACCGAACTGTAGCACCCACTCCTGGAGCTGCTATTGTTGCTGTCAACCTAGGTGACAATTTCACCGTGAAAGGTCACCATCTCTCTATGATCAAAGACCGTCAATTCGATGGCCGTTCGAGGGCCGATCCTCACAAACATATTGCCGAATTCATCGAAATTTGTGGCATGTTCCGATATGGCGACACCAATGTGGATGCCATTAAACTCTAACTTTTTCCATCATCACTTGCTGGAGATGCAAAAGTTTGGTATAATGAATTAACCCCAGGAACTATCAATACTTGGGAGGAGATGAGGCAAGCTTTTGTAAGCCGATTCTTTCCACCTGCCATGTTTGATCGACTCATGGGAGAAATTCGTGCTTTCACACAAAACCCTAACGAATCACTCGTCGAAGCTTGGCTTCGTATGAAAGATTTGCTTCGTAGTTGTCATGGACATGGTTTAGGACGAGGAACCATTATCCAAATCTTCTACCATGGACTTGATGAAACATCTCAAGGAATTCTTGATGCTGGAGGAATTTTTCTTTATAAGACTCCAAACCAGGCATACCAATTGCTGGAAGACCGAGTTCTTCTCAAACTCGACTGGTCAAAAGATGCCAAAACCAAACCTTTACGAAAAACCGTTGCTTTTGCTGAAAGTTCCGATACCTCTAAACTAATGGAGAAAATGGAAACATTGACTTCCAAAATCGACTCGCAATACAAAGATCTTAAAGGAGAAATGAAAGAAATGCGAGACGGTTGTAACAACTGTGGAGGTAATCACCCATCATCAGAATGTGATGACCAACCAATGGACCAACCCAAAGAAGGAGAAGCCAATTATGTCCAAGGAGGATACCGTGGAGGCGGTTATCGTGGAAATTATTACGGACGAAATTCTGTAAACTGGCAAGATCGTCAACCAAGGGATAGCAACCGTGATTCTCAACCACGAGTAGACAATCAAAATACACAACCCTCTGATAAAAAACCAGAAGAATCTGATTTTGAGAAAATGATGAGAGAATTCGTAACTGCTCAAAAATCAACCAATGAGTTCGTCAAGAATCAATTTTTCAATCTCAAAACCAAAGTTGAGCAAGGTCAGAAAAATCATCAAGCATCTATCCAAGATCTTGAAAACAAATTTGGTAGACTTTCTGATCAAATTTCTTCCCGACCATCTGGTTCGTTGCCAAGTAATACCCAAACCAATCCTAAACCAACATCATCTGGATCGAACGATAAAACTTATCGTCCACCACAGACTCGAAATGAGCATATCAATGTTGTATTCACAAGAAGTGGTCTTTCTTATGATCCACCACCCAATCCAAACGATACCACGATCATCGATGATGATAGTGAGGAGGAAGAAGAAGCTAAAAATCCCACAAAAACACCACCCAAACCCATCCCACCAGTTAAGGCGTACACACCAAAGATTCCATATCCTCAGAGCCTTAAGAAAGAAAAAATGGAAGAACGTTACAAGAAGTTTGTAGAAATGATCAAAGAAGTTAGACTCAATGTTCCCCTCGTTGATGTTTTAGCTGGAATGCCCAATTACGGGAAATTTTTGAAAGAACTTCTTAATAACAAAAACAAGTTGGAGCAGATATCCGCTACCTTTCTCAATGAAGAATGTTCAGCCATTGTTCAAAACAAAATTCCACCAAAACTAGGAGATCCCGGAAGTTTTCTGATTCCCTGCACGTTAGGAAACAACATCACATGCGATGCTTTAGCCGATCTAGGTGCAAGTATCAATTTGATGCCCTATTCGTTGTATTATAAACTTTCCATCAACACCTTGAAACCTACAAGGATGAGTATTCGCTTAGCAAATCATTCATACCAATATCCTGTCGGAATTGCTGAGAATATGCTTGTCCAAGTTGGTAAATTCATTTTTCCCGTGGATTTTGTGATCTTGGAAATGGAGGAAGATAGTAGAGTACCTCTTATCTTAGGAAGACCTTTCCTAAACACCGCTGATGCGATCATTAAAGTAAAAGGAAAAGAACTCAATCTTGGAGTTGGAGATGATCGAATCACCTTTTTAATCGATAAAGCAATGCAATATCCGTATTCCAGTGACGACACTTGTTTTAACATTGATATAATCGATGAAGTCACTGAGGAGGAATTGGATGCATTACTTGACGATTCTGACCCATTCATGACTACTTCAGAGAAAATTAATGAAACAAACAATGATAAAGAATTCGCTGATTTCATGGAAGTAAAGTTTGAAGAATAAGAAACAGAAGTTGAAGAAGGAGAAATAAAAGAAGAAGATTTTGAGGAAATCGCTTTTGATGATCAATTAAGAATCAAAACATCTATTCAAGAACCGCCCAATGATCTTGAGCTGAAACCACTTCCCGAAAATCTTGAATATGCTCACTTGGAGGATAAATCACTTCTTCCAGTAGTCATATCTTCGCTGCTCAAAGATAAGGAAAAAGAATGCCTCATTTCAGTTCTCAAGAAGCACAAAAGAGCTTTTGCATGGAAAACATCTGACATCCCAGGAATCAGTCTTGATTTTTGTAGACACAAAATTAATTTCGAAGAAGATGCTAAACCCGTTGTAGAAAGACAACGTCAACTCAATCCCAACATGAAGGAAGTTGTTAAAAAAGAAATCATCAAACTACTTGATGCCGGTATCATTTACCCCATCGAGGATAGTCCTTGGGTGAGTCCAGTTCACTGTGTTCCCAAAAAAGGAGGAATGACTGTTGTGACTAACGAACGAAATGAATTAGTTCCTACTAGAACTGTCACAGGATGGCGAGTATGTATTGATTACAGAAAATTAAACAAAGCCACCAGAAAAGACCATTTTCCTTTACTGTTCATGGATCAAATGCTTGAGAGATTAGCAGGGAACGAGTACTTTTGTTTCCTTGATGGTTTTTCAGGATATTTCCAAATTCCCATTGATCCTGTTGATCAAGAAAAGACTACATTCACATGTCCCTTTGGAACTTACGCTTATCGACGTATGCCTTTTGGATTGTGTAATGCACCTGCTACTTTTCAGAGATGTATGATTGCTATATTCCAAGACATGCTTGAAACATCGATGGAAGTTTTCATGGATGACTTTTCAGTTTTTGGAAGCTCATTTGAAGCTTGTCTTTCTAATCTCGACAAAATGCTCGAAAGATGTGAAGCTGCACATCTCGTTCTCAACTGGGAAAAATGTCATTTCATGGTGACTGAAGGAATTGTGCTAGGACACAAAATTTCCAATGCAGGAATAGAGGTTGACAAAGCAAAAATCGATGTTATCACCAAATTACCACCTCCAACAAACGTTAAAGCTGTTAGAAGTTTTTTAGGACATGCCGGTTTTTACCGTCATTTCATCAAAGATTTTTCAAAAATATCTCATCCAATGACGAAACTTCTAGAAAAAGATTATGTTTTTTACTTCAATTCAGATTGCATAAAAGCATTCGAAACATTGAAAACCCAACTGACTAGTGCACCTATTATGGTTTCACCTAATTGGTCACTACCATTCGAGCTCATGTGCGACGCCAGCGATTTTGCGGTTGGAGCTGTATTAGGACAACGTGAAGGAAAACATTTTCGTCCTATACACTTCGCTGGCAAAACACTCAACAATGCTCAACAAAATTATACGGTTACAGAGAAAGAATTATTAGCCGTTGTTTTTGCTTTCGACAAATTCAGATCTTATCTTGTGCTTTCGAAAACAATTGTGTTCACTGATCATTCAGCGCTCAAATATCTGTTTGCCAAACAAGATGCAAAACCGCGTCTTATCCGATGGATTTTGCTACTCCAAGAATTTGACATCGAAATCAAAGATAAGAAAGGAGCAGAGAATCTAGCTGTTGATCATTTGTCTCGTCTTGAGAATCCAAATTTGGAAGAGTTAAAGGAAGACGAGATTGACGATTATTTTCCCGATGAAACTCTCATGACTGTCGATACAGTCAATGAAAAAGAAATTCCATGGTTTGCTGATTATGCAAATTACCTCGTTGGAGGAATTCTCAAAAAAGGATTAACTCATGCCCAACAAAGTAAATTCTTTTCAGACCTTAAACACTATTATTGGGAAGAACCCTATCTTTTCAAGATGTGTCCCGATGGAATGATAAGAAGATGTGTTTATGGTTCTGAAACAAGAAGAATTCTTGATGAATGCCATCATGCCCCGACTGGGGGACACTATGGTCCTTCCACCACAGCTAAAAAAGTTTTTGATGCTGGATTCTATTGGCCTACCATTTTCAAAGAAGCCCATACTCTTGTTCAAAACTGCGAGGCTTGCCAAAAATCCGGTAGTCTTTCTCGTAGAGATGAAATGCCTCAAAAAAGCATTCAAGTTTGTGAAATATTTGATATTTGGGGAATCGATTTTATGGGACCCTTTCCTAAATCGCACAAATATGAATACATTCTCATTGCTATTGATTACGTTTCCAAATGGGCTGAAGCGGAAGCTCTACCCACAAATGATGCACGAGTTGTTGTCAATTTTCTCAAAAAGCTTTTCGCTCGTTATGGAATTCCTAAAGCTTTAATAAGTGATCGAGGAACCCATTTCTGTAACAAACAAATGGAGAAAATTATGAAACGATACGGAGTACATCATCGTTTCGCCACAGCTTATCACCCTCAGACCAGTGGTCAAGTCGAAAATACCAACAGAGCCTTAAAAAGGATACTTGAAAAAACGGTCAAAGACAATCCTGCCGTTTGGTCAAGAAAACTCGATGATGCTCTGTGGGCATTTCATACGGCTTATAAAACTCTAATTGGTACTACACCATACAGGCTATTGTATGGAAAAACCTGTCATTTGTCATTCGAAATTGAACATCGCGCTTACTGGGCACTCAGAAGCTGTAACCCTGATATCAAAATAGCTGGAGAAAAGAGATTATTGCAATTGCATGAACTCGATGAACTCAGACTCCAAGCTTACGAGAACTCCAAGCTTTACAAAGCTAGAACCAAAGCGTATCATGATAGAAAGCTTAGAATTCGGAAAGAATTCAAAGCTGGAGACAAAGTTCTACTTTTTAATATGAAATACAAGTTCAAAGCACCTAAGCTAAAACCGAAATGGTTCGGTCCATATATAGAGAAACATGAATTTCCATCTGGGTATGTTTAATTACATGACAAACAAGGTGGAAGTTTCATTGTTAATGGTTACCGAATTAAATTGTATTATGATAAGGAGCAAATGAATGAGATTTCTATTAAAGAAGTTCCACCTGAATCAGATTATGAAGCAATAACATTCATGGCACCCTTTCCGGCCGATTTCAAGAAAAATACTCCTTGGGCCGAGGAATATGGTTATATCTATGATGTTCTTCCTAGACCTTGGGAAAGAATCAAATTGGAGAACATAGATGAAACTGGAGAAGGGATAGTGATAGGAAACGTGGTGTATGTTCAAAAAGAATCAAAGAAGAAATTGAAAATTACACCAACGTAGAAAGAAGGAAGTTTGAGTCAGGCTGATGACTCGTTAATAAAACAAGCGCTACTCGAGAGGCAACCCGTGTGTTTTTTTTTTTTTTTTTTTTTTTTTGCAATTTTACTTCTTAGTTTATTTTTCAAAAGTGGTTATATCCCAAAGTTTCTCTAATCCCTTAGTTGAACTTAAGTGTGGGGGTGTATCACTAACTTTTAATAAAACGTAGACATATTTCGTGTGTTTCTTTTGTTTTAAGATTACTGCAGGTAATGATTACAAAGTATGGACACTTGGATCAAAGAATCATCTGGAGCAAGAAAATATGGTTTTATCTCTTATTTCCCTATTTTCATTCCTTTCGTTTATCACATTGAGGACAATGCTTAACTTAAGTGTGGGGGGGGCGAATAGGAAAATAAGGATAAATTTTAAATTTTGTTTGCCCTTATGATCTAGTTCTTTGTCATTTTAAGGATTATATATTAGAGTAACTGGATCTATCCACTGGTAAAACCTGTAATTTTTGAAAAATTGAGATGTGTCCCGATTAATATTGCAATCCATTCTGGGATCGATAACATTAGCTAGCACATATTATAGCCCTTTCCACTACACTGTGAGGAATTTAAGCCTGTTTCGTATTTAGCATACATCTTTTATGCTTTAATTCTTATGCTATGAGTGTGCCGGTGATTTTATTTATTCTAGAACTTGTACTTGCAAATCATTACGAGACCGTTGTGAGATATGTGATATAAGTATATATGCATGATAAGAGGCAACCTTAGGATTCAACCCAAATAAGCCTTCCAAATTGATATTTAGCTAGTTGCATTGACTAGTTAACCACCAGTATAAACCCTTTTGTTAGCGTTTATCTTTAACGCTAGATACCCCTAGTTACACCCTCTGAGCCTATCTTTTTCTTTTGATAAAATCCAGAAAAATACAAAAAGATTTTACACTTTAGCCTAGCCTTACCCTTAGTCAAGTCTTGGTTGGTTGCTAGCTATTTGGCAAGATGGATGTTATGTGGGAAATCATGAAAGTACAAGGAAAGTGCAAACTCCAAAAGTAGTTATCCGAGTAATGTCATCGCAACTATAAGATGACAAGTTATGTTCAAAAAAAAAAAAAAAAAAAAAAAAAAAAAAAAAAAAAAAAAAAGTCATCGCAACAATAAGATGACAAGAATAGCCAATGAGCTATGAAATAATGTATAGTGCAATCAAATATGGAGTTTTTCAAGAATGCATGATAGCGGTTCGAGATAGCTAGTAACATTTGGGTAGTAGACTTTGACTAGTTTGTATATTCGTTATTATCAACCTTTTCTAAAATATATCCCATGCCTTATCCTTCCCTTTTGACTTTGTGAAATTATCAAGTGTATGGACATGTAGTGACCATCCGATTTCTTGAGGAGTTGGATAACGTTGTTAGCGATCTAAGGTTATCCTTAGTGACCATCCGTTATCTGGTGATGCGAGAATTCGTTGTTAGCGATCTATTATGTTTTGCATAAGGTAGTTGCACATAAGTCTTATTTAACCCGTGAAACCTTAAACCCGAATAAAAGCCCTCTTTGATATCTATACTTGGTGCTCACGCCATTTCGGTGTAGTTTTGTTTCTTGTACAAGCTTATGGTAATATTTAAATCATGACTGAGCAAATGAGTGTGATTTCTCTTATATACTCCACCAACCATACAAATGAGTGTTTTGAGTGAATTATACTTCATTTCCTTTCGTAAGGTGTTTAGTAATGCATATCAAGCAAGAAAATCATTTGGGTATTGTCAAACATCTCGATGCTTCAAACCATCAAAGCTTAAAATGATGAATCTAACTTGTACTCATACTTGACAGATTTGCATCACATCTTTTTCAAACATATTTGTTTACCATGTGGATAATTATTTTTAGGGATAATTACTAAAATAGCCCGATTGCCCAAGTGCTAAGAGTATCTATCCCGATCTCAAAAAATTCCCCCTTAGCCCAGGGCAACTCGTATAATCATGTATTGTACGGTAGTGTATTTTGGGCAACTTTTATTTGTTGGGCAACCGTATACTTTACAGATGGTTTTTTGGTCATTTCAAAAATTTTACACTGTTCACTGCTTTCATTACTGTTCATACCGTATTCGAAAATAAAAATTTAAAAACAAACAGCATCTCCTCTATACACTTCTTCCCTCCATCTCGTTTCACAGTCACGGTCAAAAAAAATAAACTGGGTTTATGTTCGCGCTTGTTTATCTTGTTACACTATTATTTCAATCTCCAATCTACTACCATTGTTTTCCCTGATTGTCATCTGAAAACAGAGTAACTGTTCATTGAACAGTGTTCCAATAAAATCATTTAACACCGTCGATTGTTTGTTTGATTCGAAAAAATGTGGTATAATATGGTATGTACAGCGTATTACGAATCTTTATTACATTTGTTTTGTATCGTTATTGATTTTTGTTTATCTGGTATAATATAGTGTTGTTTGTTTGTTTATGCATTTATGTGGATTATGATTTGATTTTTGTTTTGGGATGTATTTGATAAGCCACGATTTTGGGTTGTATCTGATACGCCATGCCTGATTCAAATAAGGTCATAAGCAAAACACCCTATTCTTATGGTCCAACACTAAGTGGTTGTAGTTAAGTTGTAATCATCTGAACTGTGTATGATAGTGTTTACTTTGGCTGTATACATGTGTTCAAACTTATTTTGTTATGAATTGTATGTTCTGAGTTAACATATTTTTTCCTTTTAGGACTATGAAGCTAAACTAATCATTAGTAGCAAACTCAACTACTTTTGGATGATAAATCGGAAATTAGACGCAAAACGACGGAACTTGTTTAGGAGTACATGCTTTGGAAAATGGTTGGATTTGTTATACTTTGAACATGAAACACACCTCATTGACTATATGGTACGGAAACAAAGAAGAGTGGACGAGTCTCATTATGATATGCCCTTTATCTATTACCTAGATGGACATACTCTGCATTTTGGTCGTCCTGAGTTTTGTCTAATGACGGGGTTGCGGTTTGGAAGTGTGAGCTTTGAGTTATACACTTCTGGTGCTCTCAAATTTCGTGATAGGGTGTTTCCTGACAAGCGAGGTTTCATTGTAACCAACTTAGACCTTATTGGTGTCATCGAGGATGAAGAGCAGTTTCGCAAGCTATGTGATGAAGACGCAATACGGATATCTCTTTTGTTAGTCTTAGAGGTGATCTTTATGGGTCGTTTATTGACATCCCAAGTTGATGACACATTGATGAGGTTGGTTGTAAACCTAGAAGCTTGGAATGCATTTCCGTGGGGTGAACATATTTGGACCCATTTATATGACCAACTTCATAATGTAATGGATAAGCACACGGATAACCACCTTTTAGTATTGAAGAAAAACCCAAAATCTGTTCCGACCTATACTTTGTCTGGATTTGTATTTGCTTTCCAGGTTTGTATTTATTTTTATTAATAATATATTTTTCAGCCGAACATTTTGATGGACTGATTGATATGTTTGTGTTTTACAATTTGTTTAGATTTGGATACTCGAGTCTTTTGAAAGATCTGAACGTTGGTGGAGTAAAGACCCTAATGTGATTCCAAGAGCTATTGCATGGTCTATGAAGTCACCATTCAAAAGAAGCGACCGTTCCTACCTTTTTTCAGAGGTCACTATTTTTTTCTATTTGTATTTACGTAAAATAAATTGTTGAATCCCTGTTGAGCAATGATCTTTTTTTCTTTTTCTTGAATTGAAACAAAATTAATCACTACGCCGAATATAATGAATAATCTTAAGGAGAGCAATGAACACACATAGGTAGGAGCCTGTTTTTTTTGTACTATCCCTTATGCTTCTTTCTAAGTTGCAGAACCAAATCATCTATGGCATCCTGTCTCTCTTCCGGAGTATACATTTCTCTTTCCTCCTCCCGAGTTTGCATTGTCTTTTTCTTTCCAACTTGTAGGATCGACGCCTTGATTGATCTTTGAGCCAATAAAAATCTCTGTATGACAAACTTATATTTATGCGGAAACTAAATATAAGATTGTGAAGAAGACAATGACTAATGAACTATGATCCTAGAATAAGTGTAACTAGAATAACTGTAATACGACTAAAAAATAAGCAACGACCAGCAGCAATAAACACTGCCAGCAGGAACACACCAAAGCTACCAGCAGGATTGCACTTGCGCAGCAGCAAGATTAAGTAACCAGAAGCAACATCTTTAAAGCAAACATTTCCAGCAGCAACCTCTATATAAAAGCAGCAACATAATATAATCATCTCCAATTAAGCTGGTTACCATGTAATTCTCTTGATCTTGACTGCTACTATGACAATGTGTACATCAAATCACTTAAGTTTCATACTATTCTCATCACTTCCAGGTGTGTTATCTCCTGTGAGAGGTGAATCATTGAAAATTAATGGATTTGATGTCTCTTTACCAATAGCCATCACTACTGGAGTAGCCAATGTTTTTGTGTGTAAGACCATGGTACATTGATAACCATATGATTTTTAGTAAATCATCAACTATAAACGGATTTGACTTGTCTTTACCTGTAGCCGTTTGCTCAGGACTAGCCAATTCTTGGTTACAGCAGAACCTTGGTGAATTGAGTACCAAATATGGTTTTCAAACTGCCTTTACCACAAGCCATATGCATGTGGGCTAGCCAATTCTTAGGAAATCCAACTTTGTTGTGATCTTCTTTGTATTCAAGGGTTGCCATAGTGTTGAATCAGGGATTGAAATGTGCAAATAAGAAGGAATGAGATGTGCAATTGATTTGAGAGACTGCGGTTATTTTGGGAGAGGAATTTAATATTTAGTTCGTGAATACGGTTTCCAAATTTAGCAGATCTAAATTCTAAATTTCTCGCGTAAACTTTGACTAATTTGAATTTAATTTATTCCCAAAATTAATCCCCCAAATTCTTAAACGTCCGCAGCAATGAAGTCAAGCAGAGTACCTTTGACTAAAAAACACTACCAGCAGCAACGTTAAGTCAACCGGCAGCAATGAGATGGTCAATCGGCAGCAATGAATGATGTGTGACTAACGTCAAATCCCCAATTAACTCTAAAGCAACCCAACATTTAATTCCATTAACCTCCCCTTAAGGCTATATAATCCCTTGAAAAATCAATCACAAAGAGTTGCTTGCAAATGAAGTAGATTTGACAATGGGGTTAACACAACCAAGAGTATCTGACAATAATCACAATCAATAGTTGTATTTAGTATCTAATGAACTTGAAGCTGCACTATCTTCAAAAGTCAACATTAGGCGCACAAAGTTACTTGTGAGATATAATTGTCGTTCAAACAGTTGTAAGGTTACATATTTTATTTGTCCCCGTTTATTTGTAGGAGTCGAATACACGTTTAGATCTCAAGCCGAATACACCTGAGTACGAGTCTTCATGGTGGATACACAGCCAAGAATTCTTCCAAAACTACGTTCCCAGGGCTGCAGCCACATCCAATTACACCCTCTTCGATGCTTATCTTAACAGGTTGTCAAAGGCACGCAAACGGGTCAGTGAGTCGTTGAAAGTAAAATCCACTCAACGTAGGGCTGGTAATAGTTCACCAACCAAGAGGCTTAAGGACCGTGTCCTTGCTGAGCTTAATGGCCAAGTATTGAAACTTGAGATTATTATTGAGGTTGCGTTTTATTCAGCTTATTATGTCAATAGTATGCACTCTGTATATACGGGTTTATAATACATGTTATAATATTACAGGTTCTTGCTCGTGAGAGACCTGGCGGACTGCAGGTACATTTCAAAAAAAATATGAGTACCTACTTTGACATCCACCCTGTACTTTTTTACAAAAAATATAATGATTTGACAGGAGAAACTGGATATTGAGTCACATTTTCCTAACACGAGTTCTGAATTTTGCCATTCACTTAACAAATTTTACCTGAAATTGATTGCCTTGCCTGATTCTGACGAAGAACTAGCTCAGGTAGAATACGTTATTCCAAATTATCCGTATACCCGATTTATAGCGTAATATTATTTGTGCGGCATATGTAATCCACAATATCCTGTTGCAGGAGTATCTAATTCAAGAGGAATTGAGATGGGCGTTGGCAGAGGAAGAGAGGTTGCAGTTAGAAGAAGAGAAGATGATGGCAGAAGATAATATGAAAAGACAGGAAGAGGCTAAGAGGTTGCGCTTGGAAGAAGAAAACATGTTGAAGATGGAGGAGGAGAAGAAGAAACGCAGAATATCGTTTCTGAATTCGAAACACTATCAAAGATATTTGGCTCGGTTACCACCGAGCAAGAGGCGAAATTATTTGGAACCTGATTCGAAATCAGAAAATGCGGAAAAGGTTATAGTTAGCATTAAGAAACACGGCCCTGACGTTAATAACCCACGTACCGCTGAATTGCTGACAAGAGTTCAACCTTGGGTTGAGGTATTGCCATGATCTAAAGTTGGTTTACATTTTCTTTTGTTACCTCTTTTACATTATATGTTATAAATTTACCCACGTTTGTAGGATCTATCTCGATGGTTCCATACCGTGGAAAATGTCTGGCTCACCGATGATATTGAAGTATTTCTTGGTCAACCGGGGTACACTCACCAGTGTAAATTTCCATGGTCCGAAGACCACACCGTTGATCGAAATTTCTGGCTACGCTGAGTTTGCTTAGACCCTGGTAGAAAAGGTTGGCTAACTGAGCAGGTGAGCGTACATGCATACTCTAATTCATAAATAAGGTTACCTCTCACCCTTTGTTAAAACACTTATTTGCAGCACATAGACTTGTGGGTTGACTACATGTGGCATGTAAGACCTAATAATGCAAACTGGGCGATGGTTAGCTGTTACTTTTTTCAGCTTCTTCTTCAAAACGGCACACCATCTTTTTACGCAGATGGCCAGAGGTATCCCTGTCCATGGAGCGATGTGGATCAAGTACTACATTTATGTGTGGGTGGTTAAAGTTACATGATGAGTCAAGTTGTTGTATATGACCATTTTTTACTAAAAGTCTGGTCTTTTGGCCGTTTAAAGATAGTATACGTAATTATTGATATGTCGCCTACTATAAGGATTCATCAGAAACCCTGTATATTGTAGGTTTTTATTCCGATCAACCAAACGGACAAACACTGGTGTCTTGCCCAGTTTCATATACGATCAGGAGTGGTGACATTCTATGATAGCGGCGACACATATGACTATCACACCCGTGACTGGTATATCCGCGTTAGGAAGTGCTTACAGGTCTGTGTTGCTAAAATTTTTATTAATACCTTATTTTTGTGCTTGTGGTTGTGATTCTTGTCCCCCTCTAACATCAGCATCATCCAATGTTTGGGGGTTGATGAGTTGGTATACTTCAGTTGTAGTATTGCATGTGCCAGACTGTTAGCATCATCCAATATGTCAGCGGTAGAATCAAGTTGATTCTCAGCAGCAGAATCAACATGATTCTCAGCAGTAGAATCAGTCTTAGCAACTTTTGCAACATCTTCAACAGCAGAACCATCTTGAGCATGCGCAGCACGTAAAGTTTTAAGTATTTCTACTAGCTGCTCCCTTGTTCACCTTTTCAGGCACAACCTCATTACCTCTCCATATCCAACTCATATGCGTTGCCTCCACTATCCATATACAAGTCAACGTCAGCACTCTCCACATTAAACCATCCTGACCCAAACATTATTCAATTTTTGCTGACCCTCCAAATTCTTTACCCATTAACTTAAATCATTTAACTGTACGTTGTTTCTATATTCAATTAGCGAATATTAATATTTTTGAATACCATATCTAGGTCACATACAAGTATCTCAAAGTAAAAAAAACATATGTCTATTGGGGAAATGTTTCAACCTTGTTGACCAATTTTAAAATACAAGAATCTCAACAGTTTGTTAGGAATTATTAGAATAATGTTTATTTTCATTGCTGCTGTTAGTGTAGTTTCATTCCTGCTGGTCATGGCGTATTTTCTGCCGATCATGGTTCCTGCTGGTAGCATTGTTTAGTTTCTGCTGGCAGTGTTTGTTACTGCTGGTCATGGCGTATTTTTTGTATGTTTGTTATTTTAGGAAGAGAAACATACGACATTGTGTTTTGAATACCATATCAAGGTCACATACAAGTATCTAAAAGTAAAAACAACATATGCCTATTGGGGAAATGTTTCAACCTTGTTGACGAATTTTAAAATACAATTAGCGACTAGTATAATTTTTTTGAATACCATACGTAGGTCACATACAACTACCTCAAAGTAAAATTCCATGTGTCTAGTTGGGCTATGTTTCAACCCAATTGCCCAATTTTTAAAAAAAGTTCCAAAGTAGTACTTGTAGTGGAAGGGAGCCGTATATGAACTTCATTGTCCACAATCATTTCATTTATCTTATCCGCATTATTAATATTTGGTTTAATTTACTTTTATCTAATATCCGTTTATAACATTTGGCTTATTTTCGCTAAATTTGGCAACAAATTGCCCAAGTTGAATTGGGTTGCGTTGTAAATTAGTGGAAACTGAAAAGTTGATTGTCATAGGGTATTCAACCCATACATAAACTAAAAGACTAAAAGAATTCCACCAAGGCTGTGCGGGAAGCTCGGTGGAGTTTCAACAGTTTCCTAGCCAACTCCCAATTCATCCTCACATTTTCAGACTCATCATAACTAAAATTGCTGACCTTGATATAAACCATCTTCAGCAAGGGGGAACATGCAAGTATGAGCTTTATTATTGTTAATTCATTCTCTGATCTAGGAAAAGATCGAAACGCCACACTCTTGAGCTGCCCCGACCTCATTCCATTGCTACGTAAATCTAATGAATAAACTTCCAAAGGTAGATCACTTTCCAATGCAGCCTGCAAATTGAGATAGTATTGAGATGCATAACCATGTCAATTTAAGATGACGTATTTCATACATATGCATTCCACTTACCATGGTTTCTAGAGTTTGCAATTTTTGAGCTCCACAAATCATTTGAATGATGAATGACACCATTGCATTGTTTCCAAAATCGACTCCGGATAGATTTAGAGTCTTAAGGGTTACAAATGCCACAGGGACATTCATCCAGGAGCTTCCTTCTTCCAACAACTACAAATGGTCGACTTATCGTAAGTTTTAAAGATTATATTTCATAAGTATTAGAGATTACTTTAACATTATGAAATTTGAACTGTAAAACTCAAATTTGTCTAACCTTGCACTCCTGAAAATCCAATGTAAGGGACTCAAGATTGGGAAGAGTTCTAAGCTGAAAGATATTGTAAGTTGTGATTGTCGTGGGATGGTTCGAAACACCGAATGACAAATACAACTTCTTCAAATTTCCAAGCTGTGCCATATCCAAAAGTCTCATGTCGTTTTTATGAATACGATTCATTTTAAGAGACTCAAGTAAGGGACAACGAGAAATAAACTTCCAAACTGAACCGGTTTGAAAGTCAACATATAACAATTCTAAGCTCAATAGATTTGGAAAGCTAATAAAAGATACCAAACTAGGAAGAGTACACCAATGAAGTTCAAGATGTTTCAACTCCATACGAGAGTACAGTTGGGTTGGCAACATAACTGGTTCACCATACCAGTTTCGAATTGTCAGCTCCTCGATTCCTTCCCGAGCCAAAAACAACAGCCAATCATGAATCTCTTCATATTTGAAGTAATCTTGTCCAAACAGCGGTTTGGGATCTACGGAGAAGACAAACCTTCTTACTGGACCTCTGAGCTGAAGTAGCAGTCTGGTAAGTTCCTTCCCATCAAAATTATTCGTCAAAAAATAAAAGAAATCCTCATCAACTTTAACGTCGGTGAGCAAAGTCCACTTAAACCTCCAGTTACTCGCTAAAGTATCGGTCCTCACCACATCTTTTAGTGGCAAAACGATTCATAATATTAGTGATCACGTTATCTGGCATGTTGCTAATATAATCCATCATTTTAGGCCTAACATTACGTCCAAAAGACATGGTATTGCTGGAATTTGATTTGCTTTGGTGAGTTCTCGAAAATGAGAGTTTGGATTTCGTTTTGGATTTAATTTTTTTATAAGGGTTTGTGTAATTATGGTGTGTATAGGGGTTTGGTAGGTGGGTTTATTTTTCCCGCGGGAAATAATTAAATAGTTGTCAGAAAAATCAATGTTAATTAACGGTGGGTCTTGTCAAGTTGGGCAACTTGTAAAGTTGGGCAACTTGTAAAGTTGGGCAACTTGTCAACTTGTCGGCTGAAATTTCCAAAGGTGGAAAGTCTTCTCAATTTCCCATTATTAAGTTGCATCACAAATTTGCTCAATTTTATAAAGTTGCACCATTAAAGTTGCACTTTTTTTAAGTTGCCCATCTTTAAAGTTGCCATTTTGTAAGTCTGACTACCAATATTACACCTGTCACTTGCCCCCATAAGTGGATTACCATCCACAATGGCAAAAGTCTTTCATGACCTTTTTTGCATTTAATAGCATTAAATGGTGTAGGGTATTCACTAAGCACGAATCACTTGTTTGAGGGTTGTATGGATCGAATAGAAGAGAAGAACTAGAGAGAAGTGGGAGCCTTTTAGTGAGAGAAACAAATGTGATGTTAGATTAAATGAAAAGGTCCAACCCTTCCCATGTGTGGGAAGGGGTATATATACTACTACATATAACGTCCCTAGTGGACTGTGGAGCGAGCTGACAGTGGGGAAAGCCCCGACCCACTCCACAAATATAGATACTACTAATACTAATACTAATAATACTAAGCTACTGATAATATTACAGATAATCCTACGAGCTATGATGATCTAATAAGTACTCGGGGTGACCGAGTCTTCAGCTGAATATTCATATTCCTAACAATCTCCCCGTAAGGGAGGTCACCCCAGAAGTAATGTTTTGAATTTCAGCACTTCTTCCTTGGATCTTGACATCATAGCTCGCAATCATTGAATCTTCAATGTCATAGCTTGTTGTGCAAACATCAGTGATCTGCAGATGACTTCTCTTTTGTCTTGGATGAACTTTGAGCAATGCTTGAAATTATCATCCCACTTGAGTCTCCAAGTCATCTTTCTGTGGTAATACTCCATGTGATGAAATATACTTAGAGCCGACATGCTCACACGATATGGTGTCATGATCTTCAGCATCAGAGTGAGCAGAAGCTGTGTTGAAGGTCTTTTAGGGTGATCATGACTTCTTTGATGATGATGTGGTGTGAACATGTGGTGATGGATTGGCATCTTTTCTGCAACCAGCTACAACAGCAACCAGCTACAGCATTCTACAGCAACATCCGCCAGAAATTCCTGCATACGACAGTTAGCAATAATTCGACCGGTACTTACTAGTTTGGACTTCGAGATCGCCAACAGCATAGTGTGAAGACTCTCTCTAATCCTTACCAAGACCGTTCCTAAACGAAAACCCACAGAGGGCTTTTTAAGATTTTACCGTAGTAAATCAACGATTAGGTGAGTCGCTGGAGATCACTCCATGACTGTAGACCGGTTGAAACCGCCGCGACCACTAAGCGTAATCCACGAGGAATTACCTAAGTGACCTGCTTTCAGGGCTGCTTGATGTTGACCCTGGCAGGAATTTCCATTCAATCATTGAGAATTACATAAGTAGATTCTCTCATAAATGTTCTGGCAGATTGCTAAGATCTGCGTAGGACTCATGAGATTACAACTGGTGTCCTTAAGTTTGAACAACCAGTGTAGAAATGATTCGTGTCCCTATGAGATCTTATTATGTATCTCGTGGCTCTAGACTCAATTGTGCGTTTTGATTTGGTGATCGGAGGCTGGAGAGGACTGCCACCTTTTCAATATCATCTAACTCGGAGCGAGAGAGATGATAGGAATGTATTGAACTCCGTGACAATTGAAACAAGAATCCTTTGAGGGACCTTGAGTGGCTAGGGAGGGTTGTGCAGCGTATCACTGGGTCCATGATACTTTGTCTTCAATGCCAGCAATCAACTAAGTGATTCTGACAGCATATGTATTGACCCGGTTTCTGCCTAAGTTGTAAGGAGGGCTATTTCTTTTCACCCTTTCTCTTTACAATTCTTTTTCATTCTTCAACCCCTTCAGTGCTTACCGAGACTTCATAACTAACACCTTGTTGGGTTTGTTCCAGTGTTAGCTCCATCTCAGTCGGCACTATTCCCTTATGCACATATCTCCTTTTTAATCATACCTAAGGACCTCTACACTAACTAGTGGATTGTCCCTGGGTAGATCCCTCCGGCTCTGGCGGGATCGTGGGAACTTGAGCCTAACCTAACCATCCTTATAACTCCATTCATTAGTTAAAATGGTAGGTCTTTAGTATTCATCCACGATTGCCAAACCAAATCTTTGAAAAATCTCTCCAAGTGTTCATGATTCTGAAACACATTTTTTGCAAACACTTGAGAGTTTTATATTTTTCAAATGCTCCCCCTCAACATGTGCTCGGTTGATTGTTTTATAAATTTGCACATGTTAGGCAGAGCTCGCACTTTTGAATTGATTGATTTTCCAAGAACATGATCATCGCGAGACACGCTTACATCACTAGTAACCTAGCTTGAAATTATTACCCGTCCAGATCACATTCAAGGAAAGTCGCTCGAAATCGGTACATTCTACTTAGACACGTCCTTTGCGAGACACGCTTACATCACCAGATAAACTGGCTTGAAGTTATTACCCGTCCAGGACATGTCCTTTCGACTACTGACTTTAGCTATCGTCAATTCATTGGTTAATTCAGAGTCACGGCCACATGATATGCCAAATCCTTTGTTTTGTTAAAACCATTTGCTCCCCCTCAATATGTGCATTGATATAAGAAAGATTTTAGCACATGTGGAGGAGCTTGCGTTTATTACCAAAACATTTTGCTCCCCCTCAATATGTGCCTTGATATACAAAATGGTTTGGCACATACTGGAGAGCATACATTAACTTCCAAATCATCACATTTTATCAGATTCCATATTTAAATCACATTCTCTCCCCCGATCATAAATTTCAAACCTTTTGAGATTTGTGATCCCAATTGATTTAAATATATTTAGAAAAATTTGGGAGAAAATGTGGTCAGGTTTAAATGTATTCTGATTTTGAAGCATACAATGCTCCCTTTGAAACAGCGAGAGAGTGTCACTGCTGATGGTTGCACAACTGTGGCAAGGTGTCGGAAATTTGAACACATATGCTCCCCCTCAATTGATGATCCGTTTCCCATTAACATAGTTGTAGTCATTCAATTGAGCGACGGACATTTGTGAAAATTTAGATCAATTTACCACCTTGTGTAACATCAAGACTCTCTTGAAGAATCAAACAAGATAGAGAATCTTGATGAAAAGAAGACTTCTCTTCTTATATACGAAGTGATGCACTGACACGTACATCAAGTCGGGAGAACATGGATATAAAGTAATCCATGCCCAGGTGAACATCACCCGGTTGGGGAAACAGCTGTCTTTATGGCGACATGCTTTCCCCATTGTACAGTGCGGGTTGCAGTATGAAGTAACTGCAAGCCATTAAGACATGTTTTAACTGATTAGTATAACTTCTGCTCGAGCTTCATTTAAGAATCCGTGTCATTGTTGAATGACATTTCTAGATACGTAAATGTTATCGATAAACAGAAGACATGCCTAGGTAGAACTATTTTTGGTATTTTCTGATTTTTCGATTTTTATGGTTTTTTATTAGGTTTTATATTTTTGTATTTTTCTTTTTGATTTAAGATATATACAACTATGTACAAGGATATAAGAAGACAATCCTTTACTCCTCCTTTTCTTCCTGAAGACACTTGAGGGTTTCTGGAGTCATGCTTTTCATGCCAAGGCGTGGGAGAATAAACTGAAACCTTTCTCTTGGGAGGGCTTTGGTGAATATATCAGCTAACTGAAACTCTGTCCTCACGAAGTATAGTTCCACAATTCCTTTTTCCACCTGTTCCCTGATGAAGTGATGCCTGATGTCGATGTGTTTTGATCTGGAGTGCTGAACATTGTTACAACAGAGAGCAATGGCGCTTTTGTTGTCACAATATAGGGGAATTTTGTTGTATGAGAATCCATAGTCCGAAAGCTGTGATCGCATCCAAAGGATTTGTGCACAACATGCAGACATAGCAATGTACTCAGCTTCAGTAGATGATATGGAAGTACTCATCTGCTTCTTAGAAGACCAACTAACCAACTTTTCCCCTAAAAATTGAGCTCCTCCTGAAGTACTTCGACGAGTGTCTTGACATCCCGCATGATCAGCATCTGCGTATGCCGTTAACTCCATTGCAGTGTCCTTAGGATACCAGAGACCCATATGAACCGTGCCTTGAAGATATCGGAAGATCCTTTTCACTGCTTCAACATGCTTCTTGGTTGGTCTGGATTGATACCGAGCACACATGCACACAGCAAACAGAAGATCTGGTCTGCTAGCCGTGATGTACATCAAAGATCCAATCATGCTTCGATACTGTGTGATATCAACTGGAATCCCTGAAGGATCTTCATCCAGCTTCGTTCTATCAACCATGGGAGTGTCAACAGGTTCACTTGAATGGAATCCAAACTTTTTCAGGATCTCGTTGGCGTATTTGGATTGATTGATGAATATGCCTCCGGGACTTTGAGAAACTTGTAGTCCTAAGAAGAATGACATTTGTCCCATCATGGACATTTGGAACTTGGAATTCATCTCCTTTGAAAAACTATCACATTCACCAGGATCTGTTGAAGCAAAGATGATATCATCCACGTATATCTGAACTAGCAGTAGATGGTTTCTTGATTTCCTGGTGAATAGTGTAGGATCAACAACACCCTTGGAGAATTTGTTTGCTAGGAGGAACTTGGACAATGTATCGTACCATGCCCGTGGCGCCTGTTTTAGCCCATAAAGAGCCTTCTTCAAGCGGTAAACATGAGTAGGGTGTTCAGCATCCACGAATCCTTCAGGTTGACTCACATAAACTTCTTCCTTTAAGTCACCATTCAAGAATGCCGTTTTGACATCCATCTGGTAGACTATCATATTACGACTAGCCGCATTAGCTAGGAAGATTCTTATAGCTTCAATTCTAGCAACCGGAGCAAACGATTCTTCAAAATCAATGCCCTCTTCTTGTCTAAACCCTTTAGCAACTAGCCGAGCCTTGTTCTTTAAGACATCACCATACTCGTCAAGCTTCACTTTGAAGATCCACTTTAAAGCAATGATCATTGCACGCTCCGGAGGAGGCACTAATTCCCATACTTCAAGTCGATCAAATTCATGGATTTCATCCTGCATAGCCTGGAACCAGCAATCTTTAGTCATTGCTTCTTTGGCATCTTTTGGTTCGACTTTAGACAGTACGGAATTGAAGAAGCACCATAGTGCATCAGTGGCTAGTTGATTACGTGTGGATACTGGACGTGAGGGATTGCCTATGATGTTGTCGATTGGATGATCACTGGTCCATTTCCTGAGATGGTCGTGAGGTTGATGGTTATGAACAGAAGTAGCAGTGCTGTGTTCCTCAGGTAAGGATGTGTCTGATGGATGTTCAGGAGCAAATATGTTTTCAAAAGGAACCTCTTCAACAGGAGCAAAAGGATTAACTTCCAAAGAGTTATTGTCTGAAGATTCTTGCATTACCGGAGAAGTTTGAGTGTGTGATGACGAAGGCGATTGACTGGCAGCAGGAGCAATTGTGACTGACTGATACTGAAGCTGCAGGTCCTTCTGTCTCTTGTGGGGCTTGAACCTCATTCATAGGAATTACAGCTGATTCACTCGGGATGGTTCCATTTGTTGGCTCAAAGTATTCATCAAACATGGGATCGAATAACTTCTTCAACTCCTCACATGTAGGTGGCACATAAGAATCTTCAGGCGTGGAATTCTGTACAAGTCCTGAACTAATGGGTCCAGGAGACAAAAGGTGAAGATCGGGTCCAGAACTGATTTGTCCTGAAACAGGTAGCTCACTTAGCTCATCGAACGTAACATGAATGGTTTCCATGATTTTACGGGTTCTTTTATTGTAGATTCGATACCCTTTACTGTCTGGTGCGTATCCAACGAAAATACCTATATCTGCTTTAGCTCTTAACTTTCCCAAGTCTTGACTATCGTTAGTTGGATAGCAGAGTGCACCAAACACACGTAGAAAGGAAAGATCTGGTTTCTTGTTATGAATTAACTCGAAGGGAGTCTTCTCATGAACCGGATGAATTAGGGATCGGTTTTGAGTGTAACATGCTGTTGCAATAGCCTCTGCCCAGAGAAACATCGGGGTCTTTGAAAATATAAGCATAGTTCTTGCAGCCTCCACCAGAGTACGATTCCTTCGTTCAACCACCCCATTCTGTTGAGGGGTGCGAGGGATACTTTTCTGATGCGTGATGCCAATACTTTCATAGAAGTTACGGAGTTGTTGGTTAACAAACTCCGTACCATTATCTGTGCGGATGATTCTGACAGTTTTATCGAGCCTTACTTGCAGCTGTTTTATCAGTTTAATGATAACCTCTGGAGTTTCGTCCTTGGTTCTCAAAAACTTTACCCATGTGAACCGAGAATAGTCATCAACTATCACCAGAACGTACTTCTTTCCATTAATGGTTTGTATTCTCATTGGACCGCACAAGTCCATGTGGAGGGTATGAAGAGCTTCCATGTTGGTGTTGATGGTTTTAGGTTTGTGGGTTTGTTTCTTGCTTTTGCCCAGTTGACATGCAGAGCAGAGATGATCTTTCTCATACTTTAGTCTGGGCATCCCTCTAACAAGATCTTTACGGGAAAGATTATTAATGGTACCGAAGTTTAAATGGTTCAAACGACGATGCCACAGCCATGATTTTGTTTTAGAGGCTTTAGAGAGCAAGCATATGGGAGAAGACTTCAACATTTCTTCAATTGAAATGGTGTATAGATTGGTGCCCCGACTACCCTTGAGGAGATCTAAACCATCCAATTCTCTGACGAAACATGTATGCTTTCTGAAAGCCACTTCCAGATCTGAATCACAAAATTGACCCACAGAAAACAGATTGTGTCCTAGTCCTTCCACATAATATACCCTTGAGATTACACTGTTACCAAACACATAATCTCCATAACCCATAATAGCACCAAAGTGGTCGTTCCCGAATCTAACTGTCCCGATAAACTTTTTCACGAAGTTCTTGAGCCGTGAGCGATCCCCAGTCATATGTTTTGAGCAGCCTGAGTCCAAATACCACAGGACGATTTGTACGACCTGCATTTGAAACCAGACAACAATGGATAACTGAAAAATGTGGATCCCCACGTACAATTGGGGTCCATTTGGTCAGCACATACATATTCAGAAGCCACAGATTTCACAGATGCTACTGTCTTTGCTGAGGAGACGGAACTAGATGTAGGACAAGACCTAGATGGAAGGCATTGTGATTCTAAAGGCAGGATTCTACCAGTTGGTCTCCATTCCTTATTCTTCACAATTTTATGCATATTCATTTTAGGTAATGATCTCTGTTTTCCTAAATTGAATTTCCTTCCAGTGGGTCTCCATTCCTTAACTTTCACAATTTTATGCTTATTCATTTTAGGTAACGTGCACTGTTTTCCTAAATTGAATTTTCTTCCAGTGGGTCTCCATTGATAGCCTATGCTAGCAAATGTTTTTCCTGTTGCTTTCCAAACCTTTGTGCATGCTACAGTTATCCTACCATTCTTATCGTGGGATGATGCAGAAGACATCAGGAAAGACACAACACAATCATCATGATTAGCATAAATTAAACAATTGTCGCATGTTTTACAGATAGCATTAGAATTCGAATTAATTACAGTACTTTTGATACTAGAATCAACACGATTCATTCTACTCATTGTAAACTTATTGTTCCTAGGTTGGACTTCTACATTCTTCAAGTGAACATTCTTAGCTGGCGCAGTCATATCCTTTCTTTCATTTCCTCTAGACCTTGACCCGCTAGCTTGTGTGTCACTTTTTACTCCTGTAGAAGTATCGAAGGTAACATTAGTTTGTTTCTCTGTCACATGCCTTCCTGATAATGATGTGTTGGGTTCTGATGTTTTGGGTGGTAGATCAAAGACTACATGCTTGTTCACAACATTAGATGATGATGCAACAAATCTATCTCTATGGCCTCTAAACTTAGGAATTGAGCCTATGGCATATTCTAAGTTTTCCTGAATCCTTTTCGTGAGTTTGCATGCATAGACAACTGCTTGATCGAGTGGCTTATCATTCCTATCCTCTTCAACTATCTCACGAAGTGTGTCAAGGCCTTCTCTAAGATGATCGAGATATGTTTGATGGGCAAGGCTGTTGTTTCTAAGCTTAAGTGGAATACGCCCAACATCAACATCATACTTTTTACTATCAGTACCCTTTGGTGCATTACAATTACAAGTGGTGCATGGCATTTTACCTTTCACCCGAGCCTTAAGATTCTCAATTTCATTTGTCAAAGAGGTTATTTGATCATTGTGATTGCTTCTTGTAACTTTAATAGAATCATATAACTCCTTGAAATGTTGTTTAACCTTTGAATTTTCTTCTCGATAACACTCATTTTCATAATGTAGCTTATTTATGGTGTTTTGATATTGAAAATTCTGAGAATCTGAAGACGAAGGTTTATTGGTGCCATATACTTCACACTTGTTGGATTTCAATTGGGCAATTTGGGCCCTCAGCAGTCGAATCGTGTTCGTGTGAGCTTGAATTGTTTCATCACGTTTGCTTAATTCAAAATATGTATCAAACTCAGGAACATCCGTGGATGTCTTGACATTTGATATTTTGCATTTTTCTTCTAAGTGTTGATGTTTAAGTTGCAAGTTCAAATAATCAACTTCTAGTTTAGAAAAACGTTTAACCATGTTATCATGGTCGTCATTTTGAATTTTTTCAAGCAATTTCAAATTCTCCCCCTCAAGCTCAACAACACGATTCTGGGTGACATTTAACGCAATAGCATACTCATTAAATTGACAAGCAGACAATGCAGAATCAGTGACAGTGTAAAATACATCTTGTGCAATACATTTAGCAATCAAGTTGTCGTTAGTAATGAGTATGTTTTTTCTTTCAATCTCTCGACTCTTAAGTTCTATTGCATGTTCATTCACCTCATTTTCCATATCTTTAAATACTACTTTCATTTCATTTATTTCGGCTTTAAGGGCAGTTTGCAACCCTTCAAAGTGTTCTTTAAGTAGTTTAAAGAATGGCATGACCTCAGTTAAGTAACACCTTTTTGCATGTTCAAAACACCTTTCCCCCTCAGTGATGCCGGTTGGTGTGATTCTCTTCTTACATGTTTTATCAAAATCAGCAAACAGTTGCCAAAGCACATATAAGCTAATAAAGGTTTTGCATTCAGTGGGAAGAGACAAAGGCACCAAATTCCTAGGTGTATTGGGAGGATACACCGTTATGGACGCAACTTTTCGAATGAGGGGGGTGTTGGCCTTAAGTTTATCTTCCTTAAGTTTTTCACTATCTTGTTTCCAAAATATCTGTTCAGGTGTTAACTTCTTTTGAGGAGCAAACACAGTCAAACGATTTTCCTCATAATAATCATGGGGTTTGATTATTATTCGTCTGGCTATGCACTCGGGATCTCTCATTTTCTCATTCATTTTTTCTTTTGTTTTATCACTTAACTCATCCTCTTCATCAGTGTAGATATGCTCAGGTTGGTCATGAATAGGCTTAATCATTACATTACCATCATATAGGGCTGGTTGAAGTACTTGCATGTCCCTAAGGATGGTTGACTTTGGTTCACCTATCATGATTTTACTATGCTTATCACTCAGCTTTCTGTGCTTATGAATCATTTGAGCAGTTTGTATGGTTTGATTTTGTGTGTACAACTTATCTTCAAGCTTATTTTTTAACGTCTTGAGTTTAGAGAAATCATTTAAAAGAGTTGTTTCCTTTTGTTTGAATTCTTGCCTAAGTGTTGTTACACACTTTTGTGCTTCCTGTTTTTGTATGACAGACTGTTCTAGCTGACTTTTCAAAGAACTTAACTCTAATTTTAATGTTTCTTCTCGCACTCTAGACTCTTTAATAAGTGTACTCATTTGACCTTCTAATTTCAGTTCACGATCATTAAGCTCAAACTTAGCACGCTGTTCATACATAGCCACTTGTTCTTTATAGATGTTAAGTCTAGTGATCAAGTTATTATCAGGGACAGGCAATTGGTTCTCATGGTACTCACATGCATTATCTACATTACTAGCATTGTCTAAGGCACATACATTACTCATAGCACACACATCATTATTGACAAAGGATTCACCATTTGGTACATCAGGCGAGTTGTTGCTATTCAAATACTGTTCATATGAGACAATATTGCTATTTTCCATATCAACATCACTTGAGTCAGAAACAACCCCCTGATGTAATTCACATGGACCAATTCGTGAATACCAACTCACATGGACCTAACCTTGGCTCTTGATACCAATTGTAGGGTATTCACTAAGCACGAATCACTTGTTTGAGGGTTGTATGGATCGAATAGAAGAGAAGAACTAGAGAGAAGTGGGAGCCTTTTAGTGAGAGAAACAAATGTGATGTTAGATTAAATGAAAAGGTCCAACCCTTCCCATGTGTGGGAAGGGGTATATATACTACTACATATAACGTCCCTAGTGGACTGTGGAGCGAGCTGACAGTGGGGAAAGCCCCGACCCACTCCACAAATATAGATACTACTAATACTAATACTAATAATACTAAGCTACTGATAATATTACAGATAATCCTACGAGCTATGATGATCTAATAAGTACTCGGGGTGACCGAGTCTTCAGCTGAATATTCATATTCCTAACAAATGGGAACCATTCATCTACCTCTCAAGCCTATTTTTGTGCACGATCCGCTTAACAATCAAATGCTTTTTTTAGAAATCAAATAAGATAACTAGTCTCACGTGCAACAACAGTAATCTAGCTGCTATATAAAGCACTCCCAACTGAAGCAAAATGTGCGCGTTGAACGAGATTAACAATTCCATAACATAGTTAGATTCTTACAATCCTCAAACAAACTTAACCCAAGCCTACTAGTTACTTTTAATTGTCTCTCACCGTAGTAACCTTGTAATTTTGCCATCATGAATCATAAACTCGTTATTCTTTCAATGTCCAAGCGGCACGTGTTTATGTTTATCTTGTTAATTCATCAGTTGCTCAAGTTTAAAGCGCACCAACAAATGGTATCACAGCGGGTGGATCACTCTTATGATCTAGATCCGTTCTGAAATGACTGCTAATAACTTTTAGCCGTTCTTAAAGGGGTAGATAGATTGTGTTTGTGTGGTGGATCAAGAAAATAGAGGATGAAAATCCATGATTTCTCATCCTTGTTACTGCCCTGCCCGGAAGCACAAAGGACATTGTTGCCGGTTACTTAGGACTGATCTGGAATGGAAAAGCTACTTAAGACTGAATATAACTCAAGCTGTAGTCTCTATCTGTACTTCATCAACATCATTAGAATTAGGATATGATTGCCATAAGTGTATTAACATTTCAGTTTCCTTTAATTTTTATGTATTTACTTATGGGAAAATGATGGGCTTAATGGTAAAAATTTTAAAGTTTCCAAGAAAAGAAAGTAGGTACCTTTCCTACTTTCTTTATTTACTTATTTAGTTATTATTTATTTTTATTTTTTTCATTATTAAACCACATATTGTACGCCTTCCAAAAAAAAACCCACATATTGTTTGTGTAATCATGGTGGGTATAGGGGTTTGGTTTGCAGGTTTATCGGCAGAAAAGTCAATGTTTGATAGTGAATTGGTGAATACTTGGGTCTTGTCACGTTGGTCAGCTTGTTATAAAAGATGCTCCCTTGGTGTCCACTAGCTTACAACACAAATAAACTTGTATTAAAAATTTGGGCAACTTGTATTAAAAATTTGGGCAACTAGTTATACAATGGTAAAAGTGAACCCCCCAATAATAGTATGACCCCATTAGTTAGTTGCAACTCTTTTAAGTTGCCCCTTTGTTTAGTTGCCCCTTTGTTTAGTTATACAATGGTAAAAGTGAACCCCCCAGTAAAAGTGCACAATTGTTGGTTGCCCAAGTTCTAAGTTGCCCCTTTGTTTAGTTGCAACTCTTTTAAGTTGCCCATTATTTTATGTTTGATGAACTGCCATATTAAGTTGCCCAATTTTTATGTTGCCCAATTTGTATGTTGCCCATATTTTGCACGTTTTTTTAGTTGCACATCTTTTTAGCCTGCGCGAATCCCATTTTTAGTTTCCCAAATTTTAAGTTGCCAATTCTTTTAACCCTGCCCAACAGCCATTATAAAGACCATTTGGTGATTGGTCTATTTTGGTAATTATCCCCCATTATAATTTAAGTTGTTGGTTGCCCATCTTCTAAGTTTCCCGTTTTATTAGTTGCAAATCTTTTAAGTTGCCCATTTATTACAACAACAAACCAACCAAGAAACCGTCCGTAGTTAAACCACATATTGTTTGACCTTTCCGGTGACGGTCCAACATTTATTCCCTCGGGCCAATATTAACAAACCCGATCCCAAATCATCCCAAATTTCACAAACAACCAGTTGGTAATATTGAGTTTGTAAGTTTATTATTCACAAAGCATGAGATACACCTAGTTGTTGCGTCAACTCATTGGCCATGGAAGGTCAATACTTGGTAAAAGGATATTCGAGACTTTTTGCGTACATCTTCGATTCACATCTATTAATTTTGGCGCGCGCCTTTGTCCCTTTCCCGCCCAAAGTGTTGGGAACCTTTAATCTAACTCTCCAGCCTATTTATAACTATGCATTGTATACCAAAAACACACAGACAAACACATATATCCCTTTCAATTGAAAGAAAACATAAACAATGGCAACGAATAATGGCAACTTTCAAAATGATGCTGAAGAGTACGAGTGGGTGTTAAACAACAATTTACTATTTGACGCAGTGTTTGATGCTTTCGGGTATGAACCGATTGCAGAATATGGGTCGTATAGGCAGGTAGATGCGTGGATGAGGGGTCAAATTTTGAACTGGCTGCATCCGCAAGACTTTTACTGGGATGAGGTTTGGGGACTGAATGATTATGGGGAGGAGGAAGAAGACGAAGAGGAAGATGAATATGAAGAGGAGGAGGAAGGTGAAGAGGATGTGGTGGCTCAAAGTGAGTTACTGGTGCAGCAAAATGAAGACGATCAGCAGCAAAATGTGGGGGAGCAGCAAAATGTGGTGGTGCCTCAAAACAAGGGGGAGCAACAAGGTGGGTTTCACGACCCTTATAATCTAGAAAAGAGGATTACCGATCTTGAAATTGTGTTTAAACGACTCAAGGAAAGCAAGAATATGATGGAAAGCAGGGAAGAGAGCTCCGGTTCTAACAAGTTGGGGTGAAATGCATTGAAGCAGTTTAGTATGACGTTGTTTTCATGTTTCTAGTATGTTTAGTACCTTTTACAAAAATATCAATGAATTATTTGATTTTACCGAAGTCAACAAACCAAAATTTGTGTAAGGGTAAGTGGTGCAAAAAATATCACCAACTATTAGTGTGGTTTTAACCAAAAATTGCATAAGGGTAAGTGGTGCAAAAAAAATGTTACAAACAATTAGTTAGGCAACCCTGAGTATGTACTAGCGCCATTTATTATTTTGTACTTTCAGTACAATATATTCTTCTGAACGACTGACAACACCATATATACTACTGTAGCACCATTTGTTGGGCAACCAGGTTATGTGATTACTATGATTGTATTAACATTTCAGTTGCCTCTGTTTTTTACGTATTTATTTGTTTATTTAGTTTTTGTTTAATTTTATATTTTTTTAATTCCGTTTAAAACAACAAACCAACCAACAATACGTGGTTTAAGTATCAACGTTTTATTGGTTTGTTTTTTTGTTGTACAATTCATGGGAAAAAAATCAAAATTTAAAGGACAGCTTAGAGAAATGGGCAACGTAAAATGGGCACCAGGATAAATTGGGCAACTAAAAATGGGCAAAGAAGAGTGATCCTGCTGGTAGCTCTTCCATTGCTACAGGTAGTGAAACCCTTGCACCTGCTGGCGACATTTCTCTTCCTGCTGGCAAAATTAGGCAATGTTTTAAAAAGGCATTTTATAGCGCAACCTACATGGCAAAATTAGGCAATGTTTTAAAATGGGCAACTTAAAATGGGCATCTAAAGTTGTCCATTTTCTAAAGTTTCCTAAGTTTTTAAAAGTTGCCCAATTTAAGTTGCCCACTTTCTACGTTGCAAGTTGCCCATCTTTTAAGTTGCCATTTTGCAAGTGTGATTCACTAACTTACCCTGAGAAGTCATCATTACACTTGTCAGTTGCAGACAATAGTTTATTGCTTCGACACTGCCAAAAGTCTTTCTAGAGTTTTTGCATTTAATAGCATTCAATGGGAACCATCCATGTACCTCTCAAGTTTCCAGGCAATTTTTAGTGTATGTTCAATTTCACAATCAAATCAAAATTAAAAAAATTAAAGTGGCTTTCCAAAATAAATGTTAAAGGCAGGTGAGCGGAGTATCCACCTTTGGAAATTTCGGCCGATACTCCCAACAAGTTTAAACACAAATTTGGCAAAATTAGGCAATGTTTTAAAAAGGCATTTTATAGCGCAACCTACATGGCAAAATTAGGCAATGTTTTAAAATGGGCAACTTTGAAAATTGGGCAACTTAAAATGCGCAACTAAAGTTGTCAATTTTCTAAAGTTTCACAAGTTTTTTAAAGTTGTCCAGTTTCTAAGTTGCCCATTTTTTAAGTTGCCCATCTTTTAAGTTTGCCCATCTTTTAAATTGCCATTTTATTTGATATTCTCTCTCCTCTATATATAACACACGTATCTCACCTTGTTCATTTTCCTCTTCGTCTTTAATTCTTGTTACATTACAAATCCTTTTTCTTTCCCTTAATAATCTATAACGTTAATTTTCCCTTACTTCAGATCTATCACGTATACATACAATAAAAAAATTAAAAAAATATATTTTTCTAAAAAAAATTATTTTTCTAAAAATTATTTGAAAAAAAAATAATTTCGAAATAAAAAAAATAATTCAGAAAAAAATTTCTAAAAAAATAAAAATTATTTGAAAAAAAAATATAATTTCAAAATAAAAAAAATTTAATTTCGAAATAAAAAAGTTTTTGTTAAAAAAAATTTAATTTCAAAATAATGGCGAAAGTTTCATAATTTTTCGAGGTCGTTTGGTACGAAAAATAATAAAAACAAAAACAAAGACAAATATATTGATTTCGAGAAAGTATTGCATATTTATACTCGTTTTTGTTGAAAAAAAGTATTTCGTTAATAATGGCGCAAGTTTCATAGTTTTTAGAGCCCGTTTGGTACGAAAAATAATAAAAACAAAAACAAAGGCAAAAAAAAAAATTAATTATATATATAATATATATATATATATATATATATATATATATATATATATATATATATATATTATATATATATATATATATATATATATATATATATATATATATATATATATATATATAATAATAATAATAATAATAACACTAGTTTTGTTTAATGTGTTAACGTTAACGTGTTGTTGTTTAATGTGTTAATTAAATAGAAACACGTCAGACGAATACATTTTAGTTGTTTAATGTGTTAATATTAACGTGTACAAAAAAAATAAAAAAAAAAATAGCATTTTTCTAAAAAAAATTCAAAAAAAAAACTATTTTTCTAAATAAAATTATTTCGGAAAAATAAATGGAAAACAAAATTTCTTTTTCTAATAAAAATAACAGTTGTTTTTTTAGTAGTTTAATATGTTAACGTTAACGTGTTATTGGTTAATATGTTAATTAAATAGAAACACGTCAGACGAATACATTTTAGGTGTTTAATTTGTTAACATGGGCAACTAAAGTTGTCCATTTTCTAAAGTTTCATAAGTTTTTTAAAGTTGCCCATTTTCTAAGTTGGCCATTTTCTAAGTTGCCCATCTTGCAAGTGTGATTGACTAACTTACCCTGAGAAGTCATCATTACACCTGTCAGTTGCAGACAATAGTTGATTGCATCGACACTGCCAAAACTCTTTCTAGAGTTTTAGCATTTAATAACATTAAATGGGAACCATCCATGTACCTCTCAAGTTTCCAGGCAATTTTTAGTGTATGTTCAATTTGACAATCAAATAAAAATTAAAAAAATTAAAGTGGCTTTCCAAAATAAAATGTTAAAGGCAGTTGAGCGGACTATCCACCTTTGGAAATTTCAGCCGATACTCCCAACAAGTTTAAACACAAATTTGTGTACCTTCCCAAGACGTTGAAAAGTCAAGACAATATACTTTATGTCTAATCCAACATGCTAGGTAGGCATCCAGCTATTTTGTTGTTTGCTATTTAGTTATTACCAAATACTGTATAAAGATTTATAAAAATTGTTTTATTCCAAAACTTTTAGCAAAAACTGCTTAAAGCAAGACGACATTGGAGTTCAATTGGGTTTAATGAGCAGAGTAGTTTGGTACCCAAAAGGTCTATTTAAGTTACCCAAAATAGTTATGGCATAACTATTGTTGCTCTATTGTTATTTTGGTACGTCGGTTGCAAACCATGACAAACATAAACAAGTAAAAAAATACAACACAATAACAACATAACATAGTACAATTACTAAGTTTTCTGCTGAAATGATAAACCACAACGATGACTAAATAGTAGCAAATAATTTGAAGGTTACATGTTAACGAACGCCTTCCATTGATGACAGTAACAAGGTTCCAAAGGCGAATGACACTAGACTTCGAAGCCACACTGAAAACATGTCAAACGACGATGCTGGATCCATAACTTCATACCTTCTCAAACCGGAGGTAAACCTGTTCACATAAATGTATGAAATTAGTGTTAACGTTTTAACATGTGTAAGTGTACTAGACAATATTTGTGAGTGTCAGTATATAATACAAATGCAATTGTGTTTAATATTGTGTCAATTCGATAACAGTTTGTTAGGAATTATTAGAATAATGTTTATTTTCATTGCTGCTGTTAGTGTAGTTTGATTCCTGCTGGCAGTGTTGGTTTCTGCCGGTCAAATAAAAATTAAAAAAATTAAAGTGGCTTTCCAAAATAAAATGTTAAAGGCAGTTGAGCGGACTATCCACCTTTGGAAAGTTCAGCCGATATACTCCCCAACAAGTTTAAACACAAATTTGTGTACCTTCCCAAGACGTTGAAAAGTCAAGACAATATACTTTATGTCTAATCCAACATGCTAGGTAGGCATCCAGCTATTTTGTTGTTTGCTATTTAGTTATTACCAAATACTGTATAAAGATTTATAAAAATTGTTTTATTCCAAAACTTTTAGCAAAAACTGCTTAAAGCAAGACGACATTGGAGTTCAATTGGGTTTAATGAGCAGAGTAGTTTGGTACCCAAAAGGTCTATTTAAGTTACCCAAAATAGTTATGGCATAACTATTGTTGCTCTATTGTTATTTTGGTACGTCGGTTGCAAACCATGACAAACATAAACAAGTAAAAAAATACAACACAATAACAACATAACATAGTACAATTACTAAGTTTTCTGCTCAAATGATAAACCACAACGATGACTAAATAGTAGCCAATAATTTGAAGGTTACATGTTAACGAACGCCTTCCATTGATGATAGTAACAAGGTTCCAAAGGCGAATGACACTAGACTTCGAAGCCACACTGAAAACATGTCAAACGACGATGCTGGATCCATAACTTCATACCTTCTCAAACCGGAGGTAAACCTGTTCACATAAATGTATGAAATTAGTGTTAACGTTTTAACATGTGTAAGTGTACTAGACAATATTTGTGAGTGTCAGTATATAATACAAATGCAATTGTGTTTAATATTGTGTCAATTCGATAACAGTTTGTTAGGAATTATTAGAATAATGTTTATTTTCATTGCTGCTGTTAGTGTAGTTTGATTCCTGCTGGCAGTGTTGGTTTCTGCCGGTCAAATAAAAATTAAAAAAATTAAAGTGGCTTTCCAAAATAAAATGTTAAAGGCAGTTGAGCGGACTATCCACCTTTGGAAAGTTCAGCCGATATACTCCCCAACAAGTTTAAACACAAATTTGTGTACCTTCCAAGACGTTGAAAAGTCAAGAGTCAAGACAATATACTTTATGTCTAATCCAACATGCTAGGTAGGCATCCAGCTACAAGTTTAGGCACGTGACCAGACCACGTGACTGTTCACACGTGACACAACAGTGGTTCATCCTCTATAAAAGGTTATTACAACGAAATAAGGCGCAACCAACCCCACAAAAAAATGATAAAGACATCTAACACATAGAATAATACAGAGTGTCACAGCGATCGAACTCACAACCACCGTTTGAGACAAGTTGAAGATGTTATCGTTTTTTTACAACTGGTTGCTGAATAACAGTATAAAGCATCGTCAAGAGGGTCATCTGACGGCCCACACATGTTCTTAAATGACTACTAATAGCAGTTAGTCGTTCTTAAATGACGACTAATAACCATAAACCATAACGCTCTACAAAACCCAATCATCTAAACACCCTTCCATAACATTCTTGAGCGTCCTTTCGAACAATATGGTGCATTTCGAACCGTTTTTGTGCAGAAGGGCGTCTCTGCAAGCATTCCCAAAACCACGGAAGGGAGATATAGAATGGGAAGAGCACTTTTGCTTGGAGATACAGGAGGCAATTTTCTTGCATACAGTGCCATACTTGCACCTGATTATCAAAAGACTCCTTACAACATGAAGGACATAGTAACGGTGGGAAGAAGTTAAAAGACCAAGGCGGTATATTGACAAAAGTAACCATACGAAGTGGTATATAGACAAAAGTAATGCTGACTTCAGTCCAGTTATTCAAATGGCACAATATTTTGTAACGTAATTACGTATTTTCTAAAAGATTGTTGTGCACTTTATTTTTAATTTGGTAGATTTGTAATTGTTTTATGTTTTTTTCATTTTTTTATGTTACTGTGGTAGGGTTTTCTACTTGGTAAAAGATTGTTGTGCGTATTTGATGACCTATTATCTAAAAGATTGTTGCGTATTTATTTTTAAAAATACAACGTTTTTCCATTTTAAAAACCTTACAATATATGGGTTTGCAAAGTAGAAACAATAAATAAAGTTGATGACACATATATATTGGAGTCTAATTGATTATGATTAAACCTACTGGTTGAATTGCCATTTAAAAAAATACAGTAGATGTATTTGTGTGAACTGTAGAGCAACCTACATGGCAAAATTGGGCAACGTTTAATAAAATTGGGCAATGTAAAAAAGATGGGCAACTTTAAATTGATGCATCGTTGTGGCTAGACAACATTTCAGTATTTTAGTCGTCAGGCGTTCAGAAGAATATATAGGAGTCTCATTAATTATGCTTAAAGTATCAAGTGGCATTAAAAATTTTTTTAAAATAAAGTGGATTTCCATTGTGTGAACAGTAGCGCAAGGGCTGCATTGGAAAGTGATCTACCTTTTGGAAGTTGATTCATTAGATTTACTTAACAACGTACCAAAATAACAATAGAGCAACAATAGTTATGCCATAACTATTTTGGGCAACTTAAATAGACCTTTTGAGTACCAAACAACTGTGGTCATTAAACCCAATTGAACTCCAATGTCGTCTTGCTTTAAGCAGTTTTTGCTAAAACTTTTGGAATAAAACAATTTTTATAAATCTTTATACAGTATTTGGTAATAACTAATAAGGTAATAGCAAACAACAAAATACGAAGTTGGTTGTCATAGAGTATTCAACCCATACATGCATAAACTACAAGACTAAAAGAAAACAACCAACGCTGTGCGGGAAGCTCGGTGGAGTTTCAACAGGTTCTTAGCCAACTCCCAATTCATCCTCACATTTTCGGCCTCATCATAACTCAAATCAAACAGCTTGATATAAACCATCTTCAGCAAGGGGGAACACGCAAGTATGAGCTTTATTATTGTGAATTCATTCTCTGATCTAGGAAAAGATCGAAACACCCACACTCTTGAAGCTTACATGTTAACGAACGCCTTCCATTGATGACGGTAAAAAGGTTCCAAAGGCGAATGACACTAGACTTCGAAGCCACACTGAAAACATGTCAAACGACGATGCTGGATCAATAACTTCATACCTTCTCAAACCGGAGGTAAACCTGTTCACATAAATGTATGAAATAAGTGTTAACGTTTTAACATGTGTAAATGTACTAGACAATATTTGTGAGTGTCAGTATATAATACAAATGCAATTGTGTTTAATATTGTGTCAATTCGATAACAGTTTGTTAGGAAATATTAGAATAATGTTTATTTTCGTTGCTGCTGTTAGTGTAGTTTGATTCCTGCTGGCAGTGTTGGTTTCTGCCGGTCATGGTTCCTGCTGGTAGCATTGTTTAGTTTCTGCTGGCAGTGTTTGTTACTGCTGGTCATGGCGTATTTTTTGTATGTTTGTTATTTTAGGAAGAGAAACATACGACATTGTGTTTTGCATCCAATTCCAAAGAAAATAGTTAATACAAGATCCATAGAGGATCAAAGTCTTTTAGTCATTGTCTTCTTCAACTCTTGTGTTTAGTTTCCGCATAAGCACAAGTTTATTATACAGAGATTCTCATAGTAGTTGGCTTGTGTTTAAATAAGCTATGTAAAAGTTCTTTTGGCTCAAATATCTATCAAGAGGCACGATCCTACACAGTTTCTATACATATTGTTTTACATTCATATCTAATATAATTAACAAAGATCTATCAAGGCCTCATCTGGGATCAACACCAAATCACAAAGTTTTTTCTTGAATTAAACTATCTTATTCCTCATAGCTTGACACTGATTATAGATTCTTTGTACATAACTCATAGACGGGTGTTTCTTTTATACTAACAAGAACTCCTTAACCTTACCCGTCATACAAGAAAACGTGTGAAGAGATATACATCAATCTCTTCTATAAATAAATATAACAAACTTTCTAAACATACGATTACTACGATTAGTAGATAATAGTAAATTGTATTTTGGGTTACAGATTTATAAATCAACTCTACTACCTTCCAAATACCATTAAACATTGTTTATTAACTCCTTGTGCTTCCAGAAGTATTGAAGCATCCGCTCACGGTATGCTACCGCTGTTTGAAGCGGGTCATCTACTTCCAGTGGTTGGTTGCGGCACAATCTATATAAAATAATACATACCCATACACCGCAATCGCCATATACGTCTGCTTGTTTCGGGACTGCAGGACACTGGTATGTTATTTTATATTCCTCGGCTGATATGCCCTTGCTCGCCAATATACCCTGCTGATCCAGATACATGGTAAGTTGTTTTGGCAAAATTCTTTTCAAAGTTCTCCACCACCGTGCACCATTGCCATGTACCAACCCAAGAGTGTCATAAAATGAAACAACACCACTACGTAGGTGAAGCTCAGCGAGACACCAGTGTTTATCAGGTTCATTCATGGGGAAATAAACCTAATATAGACAAAGAAATGTACATATTAATATGCATACACTTAAAATTATATTTAAAAAGGATTGTGGCAAATAACCTTTTCAACATCTCGCCAAGCCACAGGGTAGCTTGTTCCATCTGAATAATGACTGTACATCTGACCAGCCAAGATATGTCGGGCGAACAGAGAACCTGCCAAGGTCCAATCAGCATTGCTTGGTCTAAGTGACCACATAAGGTCAAACCATATATCCAAGTGCTGTGTACACAAAACAAAAATTATAAAACTTATAGTGGTTACTCAATCAAAAGTATATACAAATGTATTTGACCAGATAGTGATGATGGTTCCTTACATAGTCATACAGGCAACCGCCTTTACAATCTTCAAGACATGCCAACGCTAGCCAAAATTTCATATCAGAAACAATGTTACGACCGCCCCATGGAAACTTATAGCTTTTTGTTTTTTTTTTGCTTTAAATAAACACGAAGTGAATCAGGCAGAGACACCTTGTCCTTTTTCAATTTGGGATGTCGAGTCAGATCCTAAAATAAACAAATAAATTATTAACAATAAACGAATCATAATATTGTTAATTTAAGAATAACAAATCAGACTACCTCAACAAAAGGATCTGGGTTGGCCGAATAGAACTCAGTAATTGACCGAGTTCTTGGGTTTCCAGATACGTCCTGAAAAGATACATACCATATATTAGCATAGGCCAACCAGATAGTGATTTCAGTATCAATGTTTTACAGTGCTTTACATCTAAAATGACTATAGGCTCAATCAACTTCTTTCTGCAAGTAGCTGCTCTGGTCAGTCGTGCGGATTGGACGTTCTCTGAATTCAGAGATTCAAAAAACTTATCGTGCTTTGATTTAAAGGCTTTAGCCACTAGAGCAACTTTATGCGCATTTTTTTTCTTTTGGATTTTCTTCTTTTTACGTTCAGAAAAAAATAGAGTGCAAGCAAGGTTTGTCATTGGGACCGACCACATTTGCAAACCCATGGTTGGTGAGTGTTTGTTGAAATGGTGTTGTTTGGTCTTCCTGCATAGCATAGGTTGTAATTAACACCGACCACAAGACATAGAAAGGAACAATTAGTAACCTTTTTAAATTTAAAGTAAACCAAGTACCTCAACATATGTCTGCAATGGGGTTGTGTGTTCTTTATGCACAAAAATAGCATTTGCATTCTCAACACCCTTACCATTTTCATTATCAAACGGTACTTCTTCTAACGAAACACTAGTCACATCCGCTCCGTCGTTTATATAACTCATGACATCATCATACACCACCGGATGATACTGGTACAATAAAGATGTATAAATAAATAGGCAAACAAGGAAGGTTGTATTTTGCAAAAGTATTTTTTTCAAGATAACATACATCACCGTAGACGAAGGATGTTGTTTCATTAATGTCCTTCTCATGGGATGCCACAACTGGATTCGCAGGTTGATGATGATCAAGAGTAGGGAAGTCAGGAGTAACCCCTAATTCACATGCTTTTACAA
The DNA here is from genome assembly GCA_021014915.2 of Artemisia tridentata subsp. tridentata. NCBI lineage: Eukaryota > Viridiplantae > Streptophyta > Magnoliopsida > Asterales > Asteraceae > Artemisia > Artemisia tridentata. The sequence goes on along the minus strand of CP139507.1, from coordinate 133,391,490 downwards.
GAACGTCCATCCCACCCACCTGAGATTCGTTGTAGCCTTGCTGCCCAACATCCATGTCAATTTCCATGTGATGGGCTGCAACACTGGTCGGAACACCAGTATCAGCCTCACAAGCTAATGGCGTGGCCTGTAGTTGACAAAATAATACAACATTTAATGAATTAAATGTAAGATTAAAGGGTAAACATTAACGGGGAAATGAGATACTTATAAACGTATGCCAAAAAAACACAAAGTAAAAGTAAACCTTTAAACAAACAGGATTGTCAACTTCCATTGGATGCGCATGATCGACATCATCATCAGCATGATCATCATCAACATCTCGGCGCGTAACACCATTATCAACATCATCTTCACAACGTGATGACGGGGTCTGTAGTTGACAAAATGAGATAAGGTTACTTAACGAGGAATTGATCTTCGTATAATGTTAGGAGAATAAAACATATAAGGTGAATACAAACCATGTAAATATCAGGGTTGACATCATACTTGACTGGAAAATCTGGATCATCGGTGTTTTCGTTAATAACTGTCTCTAACTCTGAAAATTTTGTTTTCACCTTCTGAAGCACCTCGCGAATGTCTTGTTTAGGGACAGACGCTACGTGCTTCGCTATCAACGAAATATCAGTTTGCAAATCAAATATCTTGCCCAAAATAGGATATGTTCCAAAATTCTTTTCATCTTGGCCTTCGCATGATTGGACACCTTTTGCGTTTTCAACATTATTTTTATCTAAAGTTTCTAAACTTGGTGCTTCATGTTGATCGTCTGCGCTACCAGCTTGTTGGTGATCCTCTGATCTACGAAGTTGGTTGTCATCGTCTGCGCTATCAGGTTGGCGGTCATCCTCTGCGCTAGCAGGTTGGTGATCATCCTCTGCGCTATCAGGTTGTTGGTCTTCCTCTGCACTTGACAGGTCTGAATCAGACAAACCCTTTATAAAGGGGATGCTGGCAATACACCACGGTTGTCTCAATTCACGTTTGGTGGCATAAAGTGCCTTAATAGGAACTGACTCCTAAAAAAAAAATAGTAAATAACTTTGTAGGTGAACAAATTTAAATAAGGGTCCAACAAATTAGCCTTCAAAGATAGTGCGGTGCTTACCGGTCCAAATAGTGTTATATGGTCTGATCTTCGAAACTTTTGACATTTAGACCAAGCAAGACCTCGTGGAATGACGTTCGTGTCTTTCGCCCACCAGTTGCCGCTTTTAGGAAATGTCTCCAAAATCCATATCTGAAATATGTGGTTGTTTAAAATGTATATAATGTGGAAAAGAAAAATGCTCAAACTGCAGGTTATTACCGTGTTCAAAACTATATATTCAATATATATCTAATACAAAAAACCTAGTAATGGATAGAAAACAGATACAAACATTTTGTACACCGGATACATATATATAACAATAGTATTGAACTTTAGTACAGAGAAAAAAGTATGGCATACCTTGAAAGCCCAAGCAAAACCGTATAGATTGTATGTCGCATTATAATATGGGTTTTTTTCCAACTTCTCCAAATGTACTGGTCTGTGTCTCTCAACAACATTCACAGTCCTTTGATAAAATTTATGCCACATGTATTCACCCCAGGGAAAAACATTCCAAGCATCAAAGTCCTCCACCAAAGACAGTATATGATTAGGGATACAATTCCTTTCTTCAATACCCATAAACACCAACATAGCAACTATCAAAAGACACAACCTAATAGCATCCTCATCCGAAAGAGCTAAGAACCTATTTGGATCTTTAAGTAGTTTCAAACAATCACTGCCATATACAGTTTTTATACCATCTGTCTTTTTTTCTGGAAATACGCGGTCACGAAATGCATTTGCTTTATTTTCATTTTTACAAACTTTCCCAAATCGAAACCCTGTTATTAAACAAAATTCCTTACGCCCGAACTCTAACAAATCATCCCCAATTTTGAACAAATCATCCCCAATTTTGAACTGCAATGGTGGGGAATCGGACGATATGTTAGAAACTTTTACCTGATTTTGTAAAACAAAATGCATCAAAGGGCAGTCATTATCGAAAAACCGAATATCCAACCACGGACCAAAGACTGTGTTTCTAAACAACCTTTCCCGCTTTTTATCCTTCGACAAAATTTCTTTGACTTCTGCAAGCAACTTCACTGTAGATCGAACAACGATTTTACAACGGTACAACTGAATCGGCATATCGAATTACAGGGTGTTAAGGAATTATGATTTGTTACTTGTGTGATGCTTTGTCTATGGAAAAGAAGCTGTTTGTGTATTGATGTGTTTTTGTAATGAATTGTAATCGAATTATCGAATTACAGGCTAATATATTTAAAAAAAAACTAACTAGTTTTAATGCACGTAAAATGACCAAAATATCCTTTTGTTCATGTATTTGTTGCCCAAAATTCAAAAGTTGCCCAAAATACAATACATCCCTTATACATCGTAGCAACAGTTGTTGAGGTACTCTGGTCGGTGACGTGGCGTCCTGTGGTCCGTCGGATCAGTTGCCCTGGGCTAAGGGGGGAATTTTATGTGAGCGGGCCGGATACTCTTAGCACTTGGGCAATCGGGCTATTTTAGTAATTATCCCTTATTTTTATTGCTAGATTTGCTTGAGGGCAAGCAAAGTTTAAGTGTGGGGGATTTGATAACGCTTAAATTGTCCATGTTTTTAGTAGCGTTATTTGTGTTTTTTATATATGTTATTTGGTTATATTTATATGCTTTTGTTGCTAAATCGTGCCAAAGTGTGTTTGCAAAGCATTTGTGACCAAAAACAGGAAAAAGGAAGAAAAAGATGAGAAAAATGAGAAAGAAGGAAATATTTATGAAAGTGCGAAGATTCTTATGCCAAGACCCAATCAAAAAGGCATTCCAAAGAATGAAGGTCCAAGTATTCATGTTGATAAGCTTCAAAGATGTAGAAAAGATCAAGTGTGGATAAAGAACCAAGAACCAAAAGGAAGTAACAAGCCAAATTACAAAAGTCCACAAAGAGAGAAAACAGCAGCACTCCATCCGATCGGAGGCTGCCTGCAACCGATTCGGATGGAGGCTGGTACTGAAGACCAACCGATCGGTTGGCCATAATACCGATCGGTTGGATGGTTGCTGATTTGCCAAACTTCATCATTAAGTTTTGTCTCTTCATACATCCGGTTCTAAAGCTTTCCATTGATCCTTCTAGTATATTCTAAACTCCTTGGAGGCCAAGTTGAATCATTAATGACCCTAGGCTTGTGATGAGTATAAATAGAGGCCCTTGTGAAGAGAAGAAAGAGACAATTTTTACACCAAGGGGCAACTCTCAATCAATCAACATTTTAATCATTAACCACTCATCAAATACTCTTAAATTCGTCCTTAAAGGTCCAGGAGTAGTTGGAGAGTCAAGAAGTCAATATTGGGAAGTACAAACATCAAGGAGGCAATACCATTACCATTTCATTTGTAATCTTATTTCCAATCATTGTAAGACTTTCAATTATGGTTTCTAATGTTCAAAGTTCTGAGATTATGTAGGATCCCACGAAAATCCATTATAATAATAATCATTAATTAATAATAACCTCGAGTTACCATTTAACAAAACCCATTTTTACGGAGAAATTTAAATTTTTATTTACTTATTACATTTTTCCTACCACGACACACAACAATTACCAAACGTCAACACTAGATCACGACACGTATTTTGAAACATAACCATTTCACGAATCACCCTTTACACTAAATCTATAATTAGTGCCAATAGAAAGATACACTAAACACACTTTATCCACTAATCACATTCAAATAATCACTAGTTACATTTATATCTCACTAATTACACTTTATTTACCATAACCATAATTTTCTTCTTTTCACTACTACCAACCGAACGGGCCAAGACTCCAGCCCATCACCATACACGACACTGGCCCAACTTCAAAACCCAATTTCCCCTTATGATTTCATGTGTAATCGACAGCCACAACACCTCCAGAAACGCGTCTCGTTCTCTCGAATATTAAACACAACCCTCGAATGTTTTTGCACCATCTTATTCACCACCCGCTAGACTCCATATGCGCCAAATTTCAGATTTAGCTATCAAGTATTCCTATGGTTTTTAAGACCAATCTCTTTGTCCCAAAACTACCATAGCGTATAGACAAATCTCAAAAACTTTAACTGTTTTAAACCTCGATTGTTCCTACGTCTCACAAATGCTATTTTTAACATAATAGAATGTTTGAATGATGATTAGAACAGCAGTAAAGGTAGGTGGCTTGTTAAATTCATTTAACACCCATTTAAAAATACAAAACGTGTACATACACATTACCACAACACAAGATAAGATTTTACCAAAGAACCACATCTATCTAAATATCTTGAAATGTCAGAAAAACCACTTAGGTGTCCATTCGGCTACAGTATCCATCAATCATTGATTTAAAGTCTTCAAGTCAATAAAACGTGTGAAATATATCTCTATATAATCTACCCTCCATTTGGCCACCTACACTACTTATCTCACCCTTCTTTCACTCTCACTAAACACCTTAGAAATCCAGCCACTCTTGTCTCAACCCAGGAAACAACCGAGCAAGCAGAAGACATGTAAAAACATAGTTCGAACATTAGCTAGTAAATGCTTACTTCGTCCTTGTGATCCTTCGAACCCCACTCACTTTTCATTCTTATCATCCCCACTAATAACCTTAGAAGCCCAGAAGTTCATATATCACTTGGGGAGTAAACAGATAAAATCAACCCAAAACATAAAGACATTGCTCGAACTAGCAAGACTACTGTCCTCACTCTCGTGCTCCATTCGACCTTCACAGATTCCTCACCACCTCTAGAAGGTGTAGTAAGTATCTAATATCTCCTTTGCTGTCATTACTCACGCATACAAATTATTCATGCATCACATAGTGTCGACATTCGAGCATCCCCATCGTTATACCTTGTTATTAAGTGTGTTAATTGCATGAAACCCACGAGGTTGTTGCATGTCACCACTGAGGGAAGTAGCGATCACCCTACATACTACTTGCACGTTAAATAGCATTTCATGCATCATATACACACTTTACTCGAACGTATAAACATTACTATATATTATTATGTACATCTCATTTAGAATAAACCATGCACACTTTCGAACTCACTTTGTGGAGTCTTAACAATCACCTCACACCATCCTTACGTTTCAATACTTGCATTGCATGCTACTCAACTTTCACGTGTAACTAAAACTCGAAAACACTTAGAATTATCTCAAGGGTTTGAATACATAAACAACCCAAGTCGCCTAGTAAATAACTTCACATCTCACAAACCAACTAAATGACTATACGTTTTCTTTACACTACCTGTTAGACCACACTACTAACTACACTTTTCGTATAAACGACTCATGGAAATACTTGTGTTTCAACCACTAAAAACAGCCAAGTTAAATCGCCAAAAAACCGTTTTCAAAGTAATAAAAATAGCGAGTGGGTTCTATAACCCATTAAGCTGTGTACAAGCGAATGAGATAAAGTAACTATTGGGGCTTTTCAGTATAAAAACAGGATGATAAAAACAAGCATTTTGAAACAACCCAACTCACCTCGACGTGTACAAATCAAAACGTGTTAATGGGCTAGCCATTTGGCTCGTTAAAGGCCCATTAGTAGTAAAAATAAGAAAACAACCAAATAAGCTGTTAAAATAAGCTTCTTTTATCTTAAATATAACTCAGAAAAACTCGCCATCTTTTTCCTCACCATTTTGTCACTTTTAGACTAAAAATGTAACGCAATCTAACTTGAGGGACTGAAACTGCCAAACTGTGAAACTTATGGACGGAAGCTGTGAAAACAGTTTATAGAGGACTTAAATTGACATATCATTGAACTCCAAGCTTTATATGGACATATGGACAAATATTGGACTATTATGGACTTTGGACTTAACCGAGGACTAACGATGTGACACAAGCGCAGTTAGGGTAAAAAGTATAAAATCTGGAAAGGACAAGGACCAATTAATTTACTTGACATTCTTATTTTATTTTCTATTTTTCACCCTTCATTTCATATGCATTTTACATTTTGGTTATGCATTATTTTGTGTTCGTTATTTATTATAACTAGGACGTTAGCGATTCACTTTGCATATCATTTCAGCATATTTTGAGAAGATAATATTTTGAGTCGAGTGACATAAGAATCAAGATAATATCATATATGATATTATATTTTTAACTTGAGGCATTTTAAGCATATCACCGATCAAATCGTTATACGATTTCTCACTTTCACACTCACTATTAGTAGTAAGTCAGAAATTTTGGACTTCCCTTATATTCAGGTTTCGTATCGAAGACGTTTTCGTGGTCGTTTCCATAGATCTTATAAATTCTATCTTGTCAAATACGCTCCAGGTGAGTCGTGGCCCCTACTTTTAATACTTGTTTTTAATAACACTTTTGGGGGAGATACATGCTTTAATTGTTTTAAGTTACTTATACATTTTGAAAACTCTCATGACTTACTTAAAACCATCAACTATGCTTTACGTGTTTGAATCACCCTTGAGAGGAATATATGTTCATTATAGGTGCAATTTGCTTGCTTAGCTTAAACACTGAATTTGAAAGACAACATTTCCAAACTACTTGACATAACACGATATTGAGATTCATTGTATGCATTCATATAACAAATGAATGTACTGTAAATTTTACTATGATATTTCTACATTTCACTGGAAATAATTGTCAAGACCAGAATACGTATATTTTATGAACCCCTGAAACCTATATTGCCTAAGTTTACTTTATTGCCATAAAGTCCCTCGATCATGAGCCATTAATCACTGCGGTGAGCGCGAATATAGTGAACAGCTTCGAAACCTGTTAGAGGCTGACGACATATCCCACTAAATACTTGGACGGAATGCCTATATGGTTAGTCGTATTTAGTCGCGATGCACTATATTTGAGAAAAATAGGAATTGGCAAATCACCTATTACATGAGGGCAAAACTTTCGTCATTAATTTGATGAACACCTCCGTTTTACGGTACTTTGTTAATGTTTTGAGTGTCATGAGGCTTAGGGAAATATAACTTGGAGAATATATGAATGTTTCATATATATTAGGATACAGCTGTATTTAGTAACCACCACTTTACACTGATAGATTTCAGACTCTAGATTATTATTTTCACTATGTGTTATGATTATGAATCCTGTACTTGAACTTTAACTGTTATCATATGTGACTTAATTGAGAACTCTATTAGAGACAGCCCAAATTGCTTAGTATATCGTTACTTCTAAAAATTGACCCAACACATCATTTCGAGCATATAACAACGTAGCTCATTTTCATTTAAAACTTGAAACTTATGATCGCTTGAGATCATACATGAATTACTTGTGGATTTTATTCAACACAACTTATTACTTATATCATGAAGTACTAGTATTTATTTCGACAATCACTGTACACCTCTTAAAATTTATTGAAAGAAAGTTATTTTCTATTAAACTCCACGAACTCACCAACCATTGTGTTGACGTTTTAAGCATGTTTATCTCAGGTAATTAACGGAGCAGGACAAGACACGGAGCGGGCATCTTATACTCTGATAAATAAAATGGTGTAAAATCAAATATGTCATTCTTTCCAAATTACCACACTTTTGTGGGATTTTCATAACAGATATTTTTCCTTTGCACCAAAACTATTATTTTGAATGACATATAACTTTCAAAACGCCTCTTCCAGGCCATTTTCTGAAATTTTAACTCGATCCTCACCGTAACACCCTAATTATTTTTCCGCTGCCACTAAACAAATTAGGGGGTGCTACAGATTGGTATCAGAGCCTATGGTTATAGACAACCAAATGTTTTCAAACATCGAACTATAACCACACTTTCAAAATAAATGATTCTACACCTTATCATCTTATGCCTTCCGTGTCTGCAGACTGCCGTGCTCAATACATTACCTACTAAGATTGTTTTGTACTAATCTTTACATGCTTGATGTATACTCTTCACACATTACACACTGCATTATTTCACACTCAAAGTTACATCTTGAACGTATAAATACTCATAATTACTATTTTCGATTGCTACAGTAACATGTCTTCCATACCAGTTGACATCGCTAAGACTACCCCTCCTACTACCCAAGTATCACCTACCTATCATATTACACCAGATACTGAAGATCCTTATGTACAAATGTCACAACCTCAAACCGACCCAGAACTCACTCAGAAATCACCTCCGTCATCACCTACTCAATCACCTCCACGTCAGAAACTTAGGAGAGCAACCGAATCCTATTCAGATGAAGATCCGATTGGTGGTCAACCAACATTTGAATTTGGACAAAGTTCACAACAAGAAATGACTTGGAAAAATATCAACCTCAATTCTCCCTTACTTAATACCTCAGATTTCTCCATGCCAGATGCCCCAAACAATGTATCCTCACCCAATTCTCCTGACTACAATATAGACACCCGTGACCCCATATGGATTCACCTTCACCAACACACCAGCATATTAAACGCTCACTCTGAACAGCTAAAAGAGTTACATCCATTACGATTCGAATGGTATGACCGTAACATTGATACTCTGTTCAAGAGGACCGATGCTGAGAGACGAGAAGTGTTTGGTTTAGGAGTGAATGTTGGTAACATGAAGGACAATTATGAACAAGAACTTAGAAACTTGGATGCCAGAACCCGCTGTTTAGGTAGAGGTCATACCCAAACCCACATTAGGATTGAAGACATTGAAAGAGCATTATGGTTGGCTAGAGACACAGCAAGAACCCAAAGCCAAAAGATTGCAGCCTTGGAAAACATGTTAGCTAATCAGATGAATGCGTGCCAAGAACGTTTCTCAGCCATGGAAGCTGCACAACTGGATCTTGAGGCAGAAGTTAGACGTCTACGTCAGAGACGTAACTGATCTTAAGTATCGTTGTTATACTAAATAAACCAAATAGTTTTGGTTAGTATTCCATGTATTTCGCAATAATTCTGTAACTCTCAGAAATTGTAATCGACTTTTAATCTATGACAGTCTTTTTCCATTGTATCTTTCTGTTGTAAACAAATTTCTCTCACCGAACCCTATTACGATGCTATAAGTGCAAAGAGCCATGCAAAACCTCACAATTTGTTACTCTTTTAGGTAAACAAATAACTCCACATGAATCAATGAGACATTAATAAAAGACCTTGTGTTGGTTGTTTTGCAAAAATCAATCGAACAAGTTATTAGAGTTATGTCGATTTTGATGATTGTATTCAAACTTACTATGACATTATTGGTGATTGTACATCAATATATACCACGACTAAACAATAACCCATAGAATTCCAAGAACAAATTTTCAGAAGAGAACTTGATGAATGAAGAGAGAGTTGTTGAACTTCAGCTTTTGTAGAAAAATCCGTTTGTTCCTTAGCAATCCCATACCAAGAGATGATCATTATTTTACAATGCTACACAGACACATCGTATTTCTATGAACCTCAGTTGGTTTGATTGTGTATTAAGATCACATTGTTAGCAATAATATGCAAATACCTTATTATTTGGAATTATTCTAATGATAAAGTGAGTACTAAATCAGTGTTTCTTGTTGTAGTCATTAAAGATGGCCAACATGAGCAACACCCATACCCCCTCAGCACTTACCACAACCATGACTCCTAAAACCATCGGGGAATTTGAAAACAATATCGTTACAGTGGTACATGAAGTGACTATAATTGTTCGTCCGAGAGACAACGACATAGTCAGGAAAGAAGGAATAATGGCTAAACCTTGCAAGCATAACCATGAAAGTTTCATGGGACGTAGGCCAGTTCACCTAAAAGATTCAAGAAAGATGACTAAACCTATCCGCACATGTGCCCAAAGGATTAGGCAAGATGTTGCACTTAAGAAAAATAACCAAAAGCGAAAACTTGAGGAGAGAAGATCCTTTATCCTCAACGAATGTGAGTTCCACAATGATGTTTGCATCCGCAATCATCTACAAGACCGCATTGACTATCTTCGCCAGCAAAGGCCCAAACCAGAAGCTAGAAGAAACTGTATCACCAACCCTAGTAACGAAAACAAATACTGTAGAAGGAAACCTCTATGCCCAAGATGTAAGTTACATCACACCGGGATTTGCACTGCTAAGTGCGGGAGGTGCAGGAAAACAGGCCATAAGACAGGAAATTGCAAAACCATGGAAGGAAATGAGCAACCATCATCCATAAAATGCCATGGATGTGGTGAAATGGGCCATTACAAGAGTCATTGCCCGAACTACAAAGCCCATTGGGAGCCCAAGAACTGTGCAAGGGAATAAGAATCTCAACCGTGTCAAAGAATGACCTCTATGTTAAGCAGATGAATGGATTCCTGCTGTAAAATAAATAAACTCTAGTTTAGGACTACCTAAGTTATATTTCCGTTTGTACTTTGCCTTAGGTTTGATGGATGTAACCTAAGTGCAACAACTATCGTTCTACCGTATGAATCTTTACCTTGTAATATTTCCATGATAATTATGATCTACGTCTATTTCAATTTCTATTCCACCTCTCTATTCATAATCATTATGTAACAATACCTCGATATCACCCTAAGAATTTGACCAAACACCATATCTGATCAAACAATAGACTAATACCACATTGTAAGTATCACTTTAAAAATTCCTGACTTATCCTCGGAGTATGAACAAAAACTTTCTAATTCTTTTGAAAATAATCAGAGGGTGTCCGACTGTGTGACGGAACCATTATAATTGAACCATATAAAACTCTTTGAAGAAGCATAAATATCATAATGACTGAACCAAGCGTTACATCATTTGGTCCTCAATTATACATAGCCTAGCTACCTATGTATAATTTAGGAAGAATCATGTTATAAATGGAACAGTTATCTTTTCAAAGTCTTTAATAACAATTTTCATTCCAAAAACAGAATCTCGAGACAAAATAAATTGTTCATAAACCTCACTTTTAGCCAACCCCAGGCAGATCTACACTCATTACCCATTACTCTCTTATTCGAAGTCGAGAAAAATACGAATGTAGAAACTTTAAAAATTCACAACAATATGTGGAAAACACAAATAACATAAATTTTATTAGAAACCATGGAAGTTTATACATAGCGAGATGATTAACATCGGAAGTGCTAATAATACAATAAAAACAATGCAAGTGATGCGTGCGATGTGTCGTTGCGGTTTAGCAGTATTAATGCCTACTCAAGTTTTAAATTTATATTTAGCCGACTTATCAATAACACACACACTTAACGAGCAGTGTACCCGGTCAGTATGAATATAATGGTAAGTAGAGTGTTGATCACTAAGAGTGGAACGTATTATCTAGTTATTCTAATCAGTATTTTAATATATTAAGTTAGCTATACAACCTAATTTAACGCAAGGGGGTTCAGCCTGAGAGACTGGCACGTTTTGGTTGAAATAAAATAATAAACTAAACTAATAGGCACGAATCAGCAAGTAGCACACACGTACACAGATAAATACTTGAGACAATAAGAAGACCTGTCCTGATAGATAAGTAGTTTGTCACTTGTTTTATTGCTAGTTTTATATGAAGTGTATAGTTCGATGCAACGCACCGAGATTAAGTCCTTTCTCGTTGGTTCTAATCTTATCGGCGAGTAAACCCTTAATGATTACTTATGACTATCCTATTTATCTTTCTTCCTACTTTTCTACAGACGATAGAATGCATAGGCGATCTAATAAATAGGCGAGGGCAGAGGCATGGCGACCCGATCAACGCTCAGCTAGACACAGAGGTTATCAATGCACTAATAAAAGTCACCAAAGACATCAACATATAAACTTTAATTAATGGGAAAGCAGTTTTAAGGGAGTGCAATCTTTCCGTTGTCACCTTACACAAGCCACCAATCCTGATGAATTAAAGTTTACTAATACAATAAAACAAAACTACTTAATGAATTAAACACATGCAGGACCTTCTTACAGCTCTTGTATCTTTGTTCAAGGTGTGTCTTGTGCTGCTATCTTGACTGAATTCGTCCTAGGTTTCTGTACTTCGTACCTCGTATATAATATGTGCTCTCAAAATTCGTCTGGTCTTGGGGTATTTATAGTTTCTGTGTGAGGGTAAGATGCGGCGCATCTAGTAAGTAGATGCGGCGCATTGACCTAACTTCGCGTGGGGTCCAAGATTAATATATTCAGGAATATTCGTACACCGCCAGAAGATGCGGCGTATCTTCATTCTTGGATGCGGCGCATGTCCTTTGCCGTCTTGGATAATATCTTGTGAAATCTTGATAGCGATGCGCCGTATGTAATAAGCAAGATGCGGCGCATCTGGAGCAGAATAGTCTTGATCTTGTGCATTTCAGTAGACTCTTAACTTCTTGCTTGTTTTGCTCCATAATTAGTCCAAAATGGCCAAGTTTCACCAAATGCTTGTTTTTACCTGAGAATTACAAAAGTAAACGATTAAGTATCAATCCTCATATATAATATAATAAAACATGTCAAATTAATAGGATAAATGATAGTAATAAAATGTACTTATTTGAGTTCATCAAATATCCCCCCAATTGAACTTTACTTGTCCCCAAGTAAACCTTAGAATTAATCTTATGAAAATGTATCCTAAAAGATATTAGGATTTATTTTTATATTTAAGCATGTATTCATTTTTGTCATAATCACACAACTAAACACTTAACGAATTAGAAGTAAAATGAAATAATTTGATAAAAGCAAATCTAATCGTTTAACTGTCCAGTCGTGACGAATATTCTATCATAAGCTTGGCAAGTATACACATCTCCCCCACTAAAGCCAAGGAATAACAAGTCTAAAGCGGTAAAAAGGGTTTTGAGGTTTAAGGGTTAATTATTCTCCTTAATCTCTATCGATCTCAAATTCCAGAAAAGGCGACAAAATCACAAATACATGATCGAATCCACGAACACGATACTTGCAATTGCTCAAATCCTTAACTCGAATAGGCTAAAGATAGGTCCAAACTTTACCAATAATATTATATCAAAAAGGGCGAAAAAATCATAAATACATAGCCAAATCCACGACTACGATACTTAAAATTGCTCAAATCCCTAATCTCAATAAATCAAAGGTTTGGTTAGATAAAGAATAATAAAGGGTATGGATAATATTTGGGATACAAACTGGTGTAAAAATGAAAAATAAACAAAACAGATAAATTAAAATCCTAAGTGTGGTTAATCACTATCCCAACCATCCCATGAATAAGACTCATATCATAGAATAACTCACGCTTTAACACTTGAAACACACGCTTTAGGTAGACACGAATTATACTCAACAAGATCTTAATCAAAGAATAAACCTTAGTTGGCGTTCCCATAACTGTCAGCTCCCATTCAATCCATAGATATAATATACAACAATTAGTGGTGATATCGACCACTTAATACAAAACTTTACATAAGTTGGTTAAAACAAACATCCAACTTTTCCTTTTTCTTTTTCTTTTCTATTTTTTCGATTTTTTTTTTTTTTTTTTTTTTTTTTTTGATACATAAACAAAGATGTGTAAAATTTCACCACATCACTATAATGATAATTCTGGATAATTTTTCCATATTTTTCATAACTTCAGAAATAACGGTAATAGTGAAAGTAGTAAACACACGAAAAATAAACTCAAAGATATACAATATTTACTTTCACTCCAATTGCATTGTGCAATTTCCCGACCTAACCATAGATAATGAATTACGCACGCGAACACAGGTAATGTAAGGAAACACACTTTGCCTAAAGCAATTAACCAACCACGGATTTTAATCTATAGGGTAGGCTAAGGTGTAAGGGTGTAACGAAACATTTTAACAAAGGTGTAAGAAACGAAAGGAATGGCTCTGAGTGTTTTTTCTAGGGGTATCTTACTCTAAAAGTGAGAGTAACAAAAGGGTTTATACGGGGGTTAACCAACCAGTGTAGTTAGCTAATATCACATAACATATAAAGGCTATTTGGGTGTAATCCTAGAAATTTACCAATTTAGACAAGTCATTCCAATTATATAAATAATACTTATTATGGTGGTCTCGAATAGTATACAAGCCAAGTTCTAAAGTTTACAAGTCACCGGCACACTCATAGATTTGTGAATTTTGAAAAATCACAATTTTTTTGAAAATAACGTCATGTGTGCAGCTATGCAACTTAGACTTTAAACAAAAACATGCTAAAAATTTTAAATTTTGATATATTAAGAACATTTTAAGCATAATTTTTGAAAAGTTTAGGACAAGTAAGTGTTAAGTGTTCTAATTCTCCAATCCCCCCACTTAAGTTAAACAACGTCCTCGTTGTTTATATAAAAGGTTAAAAAATGGAAAATAAAAGAATTAGAACAGAAAAACTCCCCTGAGATTTGCTCGGTATGATCCTCCATTTGTATAAGAGCAAAAATCATCTTTCTTGTGGATGAGAACGTATAAGCTTCATAATCAATGTATCCACAGGAAATGCAGGAATCTATAATACCACCAAGACTTTAAACACACCTAAGTTAAGAAAGGTTCAAACTTGCATAATACATTAGTAGTTAGTAAAAAATAAAACTTAAAAATTAAAATGAAAATCGTCAGGTCAGTCGATGCGCCGTATCTTATGGAAGAAGATACGCCGTATCGAGCCTGGAATAAATACGGATCAGAATAGAAGATGCGCCGCATCCTTAACCAGGGATGCGCCGCATTAAAATAAACTGATAAAAAGTTTTAAAGTCGAAAAGTAAAAAATGCAGAAAAAAGTAAGATATGACCATTGCAGGAGATGCGTCGCATCTCAGGATTGAGATGCGCCGTATCCTCTGCGGCCTGACTGACTCGACACAAAAACAGAATAATAAAAATTTCTCCGGGTTGTCTCCCGGCCAGCACTTGTCTTTATTCCAGAGTCTTCAAGTTAGACTCACGTTCAGCTCTTTAATATCGATCATTTACTCCCACATTGCCACGTAGGATCCATTTAGCAACTAATTCGTCACGTATATATTCAGGTCCCAATTTCAACACTCCTTTATAGAATCCTTCCATCATTTGATATGGGTACTCAACCCCTTTCTTCATGTCATCATTACTAATAAAAAGGAATGGAGAGAATTTGTAGCAGAACCTATTAGTAGCATGTTTAAATCCAGGGTGAGTTCGGGGCATCATATAAGTGATAACGTCGCTTCCACATTGAAAGGTGATTTTTCCTTCAAATCGTTTTGCATTAATAGTGATCTCCCTACAAAATGGTTTTCCAACAATCACGTCACCCATACTGCTGTCACAATAAGCATTCATGTCTTCAACAACTGCGAACTCAGTAACAATAGTAAAGCGTCCAACAAAGATCGGGACATTAATGAAGGCTCCAACCACATTCTTTCCCTTATATTCCACTTTCTTTCTCATAATAGAATTGTAAAAGCTTCTTGACATGACATTGATTGGTAAAATAGGAAAGAAATTGGCGTCAATACACTTGTACCCAATCATGCATGGGAATTGCAAATTGTAAGCACAATCGGCGTGGATTCTTCTACCATAATCCCAAGAACCATCATATCCCTCAAATTCATCGTAATTCCTAGTATTAATAACGTTGACTTTTGGACTATCCAGAATTTCTCCTTCTTCTAACTCAGATTCCGCATCATCCATGAATAGGTCATTGGATTCTAATGGTCCATCAAAGTCATTAAGTTCAATGTAGTCCCCATCGTAGCGTTCGAGTGATTTATCATGCTCTAATATTTCATTCATAAAATTGGCTTCGAAGTCGAAGTCAATCAGTTCTCCGAATCCGACCATTTTCCTTCTGAAATAATCACGAAAGCATCAGTAGGATTTGTTCGCTAGAAGAGAAATTAACGAATTTAGAAACGGATATAAGAATAAAAATAGCTGATATCTGCAGACGATGCGCCGTATCCAAAAAGTTGGATACGCCGTATCTTATAATCGTTAAAATTTAATCAGACTTTATTCAGAAAATAGATACGCCGCTTAGAAATTTGAATGCGCCGTATCTGTTTTAATTATCAAAAATCGATATACTTATTAAAATTAAATGCGTCGTATTAACAAAAGTTAATGCGCCGTATTTTCGTTACGTTTCAAAATATAAGATTTTTGATTCAGAAGATGCGCCGTATCGATAAAAATCGATACGCCGTATCTGTTTAATAATTCGAAAACTGTTTTTAATTAAAATAATAGATACGCCGTATCTGCTAAAGCAGATGCGTCGTATGGCGTTAACGTTTAGAAAATTTTTTTATCAAAAACAGATACGCCGTATCTTGGGGAAAAGATGCGTCGTATCGAATTAATTAAACGCGTTGTATTTTATAAAAATTAAACGCAATACGCTGTATCTGAGAAATCAGATGCGCCGTATCGTTCGATTAAGCTCAGTACAACGATAGCAGAATACAGAAAATACGAAAAATAAAAAAAATAAAAACACAAACGAAAATAAACAAAAATAAAAACACTCAAAAACAGAAAATATGCAAAATAATACAATGAATGCAAATTAATCTAATACACAACACAATTAGCGGTTAGATTAAAAAAAATTAAAAACCTAATTAAAATACTAATCAAATTAACAGATAATAACAATTCACTCCCCGGCAACGGCGCCAAAAACTTGATGCGTGCGATGTGTCGTTGCGGTTTAGCAGTATTAATGCCTACTCAAGTTTTAAATTTATATTTAGCCGACTTATCAATAACACACACACTTAACGAGCAGTGTACCCGGTCAGTATGAATATAATGGTAAGTAGAGTGTCGATCACTAAGAGTGGAACGTATTATCTAGTTATTCTAATCAGTATTTTAATATATTAAGTTAGCTATACAACCTAATTTAACGCAAGGGGGTTCAGCCTGAGAGACTGGCACGTTTTGGTTGCAATAAAATAATAAACTAAACTAATAGGCACGAATCAGCAAGTAGCACACACGTACACAGATAAATACTTGAGACAATAAGAAGACCTGTCCTGATAGATAAGTAGTTTGTCACTTGTTTTATTGCTAGTTTTATATAAAGTGTATAGTTCGATGCAACGCACCGAGATTAAGTCCTTTCTCGTTGGTTCTAATCTTATCGGCGAGTAAACCCTTAATGATTACTTATGACTATCCTATTTATCTTTCTTCCTACTTTTCTACAGACGATAGAATGCATAGGCGATCTAATAAATAAGCGAGGGCAGAGGCATGGCGACCCGATCAACGCTCAGCTAGACACAGAGGTTATCAATGCACTAATAAAAGTCACCAAAGACATCAACATATAAACTTTAATTAATGGGAAAGCAGTTTTAAGGGAGTGCAATCTTTCCGTTGTCACATTACACAAGCCACCAATCCTGATGAATTAAAGTTTACTAATACAATAAAACAAAACTACTTAATGAATTAAACACATGCAGGACCTTCTTACAGCTCTTGTATCTTTGTTCAAGGTGTGTCTTGTGCTGCTATCTTGACTGAATTCGTCCTAGGTTTCTGTACTTCATACCTCGTATATAATATGTGCTCTCAAAATTCATCTGGTCTTGGGGTATTTATAGTTTCTGTGTGAGGGTAAGATGCGGCGCATCTAGTAAGTAGATGCGGCGCATTGACTTAACTTCGCGTGGGGTCCAAGATTAATATATTCAGGAATATTCGTACACCGCCAGAAGATGCGGCGTATCTTCATTCTTGGATGCGGCGCATGTCCTTTGCCGTCTTGGATAATATCTTGTGAAATCTTGATAGCGATGCGCCGTATGTAATAAGTAAGATGCGGCGCATCTGGAGCAGAATAGTCTTGATCTTGTGCATTTCAGTAGACTCTTAACTTCTTGCTTGTTTTGCTCCATAATTAGTCCAAAATCGCCAAGTTTCACCAAATGCTTGTTTTTTACCTGAGAATTACAAAAGTAAACAATTAAGTATCAATCCTCATATATAATATAATAAAACAAGTCAAATTAATAGGATAAATGATAGTAATAAAATGTACTTATTTGAGTTCATCAGCAAGGCATAGAATCTTCAATAGGTTGGCCCGCCATAGTAACAAAAACCACCACCAACCCAGTAATAGCAAGAGCCACCACAGGATGAATCATCTTGATTGTTCTGCGTCGAAAGTACAACAAAATATTAAAAGATACAACGAAAACAAATTCGTAAACGTAAAAGAAAACGAGTTTTATTCCACACTTAATAAAGGTTACATAGAAACACAACAAGGACCCATTACAATCGACACTAGTTTAAAAGCTATTACCCCCAACACTTTTCCACCACAACGGCTAGGATGGTAAGGGGTACGATAACCAGCAAATATCCGATCAGGTGGCCGGAATCTTCATCGGGAAGGAAAGCTAAACAGGCGGCGGCAAAGGTGATGAACATGGTGGCGAAAACAATGGCAAACGGCGGCATTATGGTTTTGTGAAAAGTGGAATGAAAGAGATGGAGTGAAAAGGTGAAGTGGGGAGGAAAAAGGGGAAAAGTAAATAGGGTATTAATAGGGAAAAACTAGCCGTTATTTTACTATTCACGATCATTAAGTTTCAAATCACTACCATTAAAAATCCACTAGTCTCGACCGCTAGAACACTAAACATTTAGTGTTAAATATTCCCTACTCTCGACCATTATTTGCATTATTCGTAGCCTATGAATTCAATTGTTGACCAAACATTCGAATTTATTTCGTCTAGTACGAATAAATCTAGTCGGATCTCGCCTCTTTGATATTCAAATAAGAAATCTCTCGACAACATTCTTCCATAAACTCTCATTCCTGAACACCACATTTTTCAATACCTATCACGGACTGAACTTCGGGACGAAGTTCAAAATTGAGGGGTGGATACTGTAGGATCCCACGAAAATCCATTATAATAATCCTCATTAATTAATAATAACCTCGAGTTACCATTTAACAAAACCCATTTTTACGGGGAAATTTAAATTTTTATTTACTTATTACATTTTTCCTACCACGACACACAACAATTACCAAACGTCAACACTAGATCACGACACGTATTTTGAAACATAACCATTTCACGAATCACCCTTTACACTAAATCTATAATTAGTGCCAATAGAAAGATACACTAAACACACTTTATCCACTAATCACATTCAAATAATCACTAGTTACATTTATATCTCACTAATTACACTTTATTTACCATAACCATAATTTTCTTCTTTTCACTACTACCAACCGAACGGGCCAAGACTCCAGCCCATCACCATACACGACACTGGCCCAACTTCAAAACCCAATTTCCCCTTATGATTTCATGTGTAATCGATAGCCACAACACCTCCAGAAACGCGTCTCGTTCTCTCGAATATTAAACACAACCCTCGAATGTTTTTGCACCATCTTATTCACCACCCGCTAGACTCCATATGCGCCAAATTTCAGATTTAGCTATCAAGTATTCCTATGGTTTTTAAGACCAATCTCTTTGTCCCAAAACTACCCAAAGCGTATAGACAAATCTCAAAAACTTTAACTGTTTTAAACCTCGATTGTTCCTACGTCTCACAAATGCTATTTTTAACATAATAGAATTTTTGAATGATGATTAGAACAGCAGTAAAGGTAGGTGGCTTGTTAAATTCATTTAACACCCATTTAAAAATACAAAACGTGTACATACACATTACCACAACACAAGATAAGATTTTACCAAAGAACCACATCTATCTAAATATCTTGAAATGTCAGAAAAACCACTTAGGTGTCCATTCGGCTACAGTATCCATCAATCATTGATTTAAAGTCTTCAAGTCAATAAAACGTGTGAAATATATCTCTATATAATCTACCCTCCATTTGGCCACCTACACTACTTATCTCACCCTTCTTTCACTCTCACTAAACACCTTAGAAATCCAGCCACTCTTGTCTCAACCCAGGAAACAACCGAGCAAGCAGAAGACATGTAAAAACATAGTTCGAACATTAGCTAGTAAACTGGTTACTTCGTCCTTGTGATCCTTCGAACCCCACTCACTTTTCATTCTTATCATCCCCACTAATAACCTTAGAAGCCCAGAAGTTCATATATCACTTGGGGAGTAAACGGATAAAAGCAACCCAAAACGTAAAGACATAGCTCGAACTAGCAAGACTACTGTCCTCACTCTCGTGCTCCATTTGACCATCACAGATTCCTCACCACCTCTAGAAGGTGTAGTAAGTATCTAATATCTCCTTTGCTTTCATTACTCACGCATACAAATTATTCATGCATCACATAGTGTCGACATTCGAGCATCCCCATCGTTATACCTTGTTATTAAGTATGTTAATTGCATGAAACCCACGAGGTTGTTGCATGTCACCACTGAGGGAAGTAGCGATCACCCTACACACTACTTGCACGTTAAATAGCATTTCATGCATCATATACACACTTTACTCGAACGTATAAACATTACTATATAGTATTATGTACATCTCATTTAGAATAAACCATGAACACTGTCGAACTCACTTTGTGGAGTCTTAACAATCAACTCACACCATCCTTACGTTTCAATACTTGCATTGCATGCTACTCAACTTTCACGTGTAACTAAAACTCGAAAACACTTAGAATTATCTCAAGGGTTTGAATACATAAACAACCAAAGTCACCTAGTAAATAACTTCACATTTCACAAACCAACTAAATGACTATACGTTTTCTTTACACTACCTGTTAGACCACACTACTAACTTTACTTTTCGTATAAACGACTCATGGAAATACTTGTGTTTCAACCACTAAAAACAGCCAAGTTAAATCGCAAAAACCGTTTTCAAAGTAACAAAAATAGCGAGTGGGTTCTATAACCCATTAAGCTGTGTACAAGCGAATGAGATAAAGTAACTATTGGGGCTTTTCAGTATAAAAACAAGATGATAAAAACAAGCATTTTGAAACAACCCAACTCACCTTGACGTGTACAAATCAAAACGTGTTAATGGGCTAGCCATTTGGCTCGTTAAAGGCCCATTAGTAGTAAAAATAAGCAAACAACCAAATAAGCTGTTAAAATAAGCTTCTTTTATCTTAAATATAACTCAGAAAAACTCGCCATCTTTTTCCTCACCATTTTGTCACTTTTGGACTAAAAATGTAACGCAATCTAACTTGAGGGACTGAAACTGCCAAACTGTGAAACTTATGGATGGAAGCTGTGAAAACAGTTTATAGAGGACTTAAATTGACATATCATTGAACTCCAAGCTTTATATGGGCATATGGACAAATATTGGACTATTATGGACTTTGGACTTAACCGAGGACTAACGATGTGACGCAAGCGCAGTTAGGGTAAAAAGTATAAAATCTGGAAAGGACAAGGACCAATTAATTTACTTGACATTCTTATTTTATTTTCTATTTTTCACCCTTCATTTCATATGCATTTTACATTTTGGTTATGCATTATTTAGTATTCGTTATTTATTATAACTAGGACGTTAGCGATTCACTTTGCATATCATTTCAGCATATTTTGATAAGATAATATTTTGAGTCGAGTGACATAAGAATCAAGATAATATCATATATGATATTATATTTTGAACTTGAGGCATTTTAAGCATATCACCGATCAAATCGTTATACGACTTCTCACTTTCACACTCACTATTAGTAGTAAGTCAGAAATCTTAGACTTCCCTTATATTCAGGTTTCGTATCGAAGACATTTCCGTGGTCGTTTCCATAGATCTTATAAATTCAATCTTGTCAAATACGCTCCAGGTGAGTCGTGGCCCCTACTTTTAATACTTGTTTTTAATAACATGTGAGGATCTAGTGTATACACGGTTAAGGTGGTTAAACCTTGTGTCTTTGTGTATGAGATATATTGACTTAATATGATTAAGCACGCGGAATTTACTTAACCACACTTAGAAGGTTATGTATGTTATGGAAATGGAAGAATTATGTTTGTTACTTAACAATGAACAAAGAAAGTATTTCACTAAACGATTCAATATTATTCCAAATAATACGAGTGATCTTGAGTTTTTTCACTAGGGTTACAAAACCTTGAATCTTATGTTTTAGACTTGTGATATTGTTTTTGTTCTTGTTCTAACAGTTATGCATGTGCATGTGTGTTCTATTGTGTCTAGTATGTAATATCTAAGTCTAAGATCTCTTTTATAGTTTGCAAGAGATCTTTACAATTTTGCTAAAAGTCTTGACCGACTTACTTATTTAACTTATGCATATTGTGTCAGTACATAAGATACAACATGTATCTATGTATACAACTTGTTAACTAAGCACATGGAGTAAGATATTATCTACCGTATATGTTTGACCAAAATACAATAAATATCTTCTTGATCTTATCCTATGAGTCACTGATCAGCAGTACTTTGATGAAGCAGCAGTACTTTGATCATGAACTAGCAGTACCTTGATGTACTAGCAATACTTTGATGTACGAGCAGTACCTTGACTTAGAGTAATTTCTAATACTCTAATCTTCAGAATATTTAATTCCCAACAATCCTCCCCTAAACATGTGAATTAATTCAAACATGTTTTTCTGAATTAAATGAGGACTTGTGAAGATCTTTCAAACACTTCTTGAATCTGAACATTCTTCTATTCTGAACTCATCTGCTTTGTTCTTCTTTGACTTCAGCAAATATCAAAACATTGTACCAAAAGATGGTGCAATTTCCTTGGATGGAGGAATTGTAAGAGGCAATGATGCTGTGTATCTTGGATGCTTGTTTCAACAAGTGAAATCATCTAACCAGCATGTCTTTGAAGTGAAATTGAAACTTTTCTTCGTTTGATCTAGATAGAACTTTCTCCTTTAGGAATGCTTCATCCCTTCTAGATATTTGATCTGTTCTAATCATTTTCAACCTCTACATCATCTTGTATGCTCTTGTCTTCTCCTTCCATATATTGGTTTTATTCTTCCTTTTCTGGGAAATTATTTCCTCCCCTGAAGCAAATAACTTTTGTTTCCTCCCCTTGTTTGGAAGATCTCACTATGTACTAAAGAACTTCTCTTCATATCACCTGATCTATCAGTTTGAACTTGTTTTCAGACAATATTGTACATGAAGCCATCAATTCCTTAAGAGTTTAAGTTGCTGTCCTCATCACTTCTAGGTGTGTTAACTCCTATGAGAGGTGAATCAGTGGACATTTTGATTCATAATCCATAAATGAATGGTTTTTCTGAATCCTTGAAAATCCTTTTAAGAAATCATTTAACTTAGTAGTATGTTCATGATTTTAGAATTGAAAAATCATACTACATTCAACCATTTTGAAAGAATCAAGTGTGTAACAGACACCTAATCAAAATTTCGGTTTAAAAATAACCTCTGGTTGTGTGAGAACCAATGTATTTCAGTTATCACTAACTGCCTGTGAAAAGATAAATCTATTCAAAAGATTTTCTTGACAGGGTTTCCAGCTCATAGCAATTGTTACCTCCAACACAAGTGTTAGATTCACTTTTACTAGCTGTTATTTCTATCAGATGTCCTTAGACTAACTCATTATACTTGAAAGTATAAAATGATAGAAAGTGAGTTGTATCAGTTACTATCTGATCAACTAAGTCATCAATTCAATGTGAAATATCATAACTAGATTTCAAGAAAGAAGTTTTAAGGAGGTTTAATTCCTAAACTCAGTCCATCATAAATCTACTATGGTCAGCAATTTAATAGGCATTCTGCTGTTCCCATTTCACTTGAAATATCCTTTGTGTTTACATATTCATACCTGAAATAGTTAGTCTAAAACCAAAAGAACAATGTACAAAGTACTTGTCTTGCATTAGATTAATCATAAAACCAACTATATGAATAACACAATTCAAATTTTGATATAGCAGTACCTTATAAATCCAGCAGTACTTTCAAAAATTTATGTACAAAAACACATCATATTGAAAATTTAAAGATTAAGCATTCCAATACTTGCTATTAAGTACTGAAACCTTGAAACATCAAAAGCTTTTGTTAACAGATCTGCAAAATTATGTTCTGAAGCAATTTTAAGAACTTGAATTAATCTTTTCTCATTGCAATCTCTTATAAAGTGATGTCTAATTTCAATGTGTTTTGTTTTAGAGTGTTGTACAGGATTTTTAATAATACAAATTGTACTACTATTATCAATATAAATAACAGTGTTTAAGAAATTGTACCCATAATCAAGGAGTTGGTTTTGAAGCCATAGAACTTGACTAGAGCAACTTGCAGCAGCTATATATTCAGCTTCAGTTGTTGAATTTGCCACACTTGTTTGCTTCTTACACTGCCATGAGACAAGTCTACACCCAAGGAATTGACATCCTCCAGTTGTTGACTTTCTGTCTAAGCTAGCACCAGCATAATCACTATCCGAATATGCTACCAAATCAAAAGGAGATTCTCTAGAATACCATATACCCAACTTTGGTTGACCTTTGAGATATCTAAAAATTCTCTTGACTGCAGTTAAATGAGAAACCTTTGGAGTAACTTGAAATCTTGCACAGACACAAACAGGAAACATGATATCAGGTCTAGATGATGTAAGATACATCAAAGAGCCTATCATAGATCTGTAATTGTGTACATCTACATTTTCTCCATCTTCATCTTTCAGAAGGTGCTTCTCTGAGTCCATTGGTGTGCTTGCTATTTTTGAATCAGCAAATTGAAATTTTCTAAGTATCTCTGCAACATATTTGTCTTGACTAATAAATATGCCTTCAGATGATTGCTTAACTTGCAAACCCAAAAAGAATGTAAGTTCTCCCATAGAACTCATTTGAAACTTATCTTTCATAAGCTTCTCAAATTCTAAACACATTTCCTTCCTTGTAGATCCAAAGATAATGTCATCCACATACACCTGCACTAACAGAAGATCCTTCTTGTGCTGTTTGATGAAAAGTGTCTGATCAATCTTTCCTCTTTGAAATCCATTTTCTAATAAGTAGGAAGCAAGTGTTGCATACCAAGCTCTTGGTGCCTGATGAAGGCCATAGAGAGCTTTCACTACTCTGTACACTTTGTTTGGATGTAATGGATCAATGAAGCCAGGAGGTTGTGAAACATACACCTCTCTTTCAATTTCACCATATAAAAATGCGCTTTTGACATCCATTTGGTAGACTGTGAAGCCTAAAAATGAAGCATAAGCTAGAAACAGCCTAATTGCCTCAATCCTTGCTACTGGAGCATAAACTTCATCATAATCTATTCCTTCTTCTTGTGTGTACCCTTGTGCTACTAGTCTAGCCTTATTCTTGATCACAATTCCTCTGTCATCCCTTTTGTTCTTAAAAACCCATCTAGTGCCAATTAGCTTTTCACCTGTAGGTAAATCAGCTAGCACCCAAACCTTTTGAATCTTGAACTGAAGAAGCTCTTCTTGCATAGCCTCTACCCAGCTTGAATCATCTAGGGCTGTAAGAATATTCTTTGGTTCCTTTTGAGAGAGAAAACATACAAATAAACATGAGTTTGAAAGTTCATGTTGTTTTGAAGCATAAAGGGCATCAAGAACCCCTTTTTGGTCTGAAGAGACTAGTTGTCTTCTTGTCTTCACACCAGATTGTACATCTCCAATCACATTATCTAGGGAATGAACTTTGTGAATTCTTGTGTGTGGGGTAGTGGGAACATGATAAGATGGTGTAAGATTAGTCAAATCCACTTCATCTTCTTGGAACTCTGCATCTTTTGAGTGTGAAGGACCAGCAGGACCTTCAGCTGAACTAATAGTTCCTTCAAATGAACCACCAGTACCTTGAGAAGTACTCACAGTACCTTGCTCTGTCTCAGCAGTACTTTCAATATTCAACATATTGAGTTGTTCCTCTGTTCCAACATCTTTTCTTTGAGCCTCAACATCCTCTTTTGCTTTATCAGAAGAAGATTCATCATTGTTTGAAGCTAAATCCACACTGGTACTTGACCACAATGGCATAATGACATCAGATTGATCTTTATCTAACTCCACCTCATTTGTTGCTTGTGAACCTGAAAAATTATTAGTTTCTGCAACAACAGGTAAATAATTCATAGAGTTTGTTAGATAATCAAGATCAAATATCCATTTTGGTCCTTGACCTACTACATTGGATTTGTTTTCCTGAAACTCCACATGTAGTTCTTCTTGAACTTTCTCAGTTCTTAAGTTGTAAACTCTAAAAGCTTTGCTAACAAGAGAATATCCAACTAAGAAACCTTCATCTGCTTTACCATCAAATTTTCCTAAATGGTCTAAGGTATTGAGAATTGTCACATGACATCCAAAAGGTCTAAGAAATCCTATTGCAGGAGTTCTACCATTAAAGAGTTCATATGATGTCTTATTGTGAGGCTGCACAACTAAAACTCTATTTTGAACATAGCAAGCAGTGTTAATTGCCTCTGCCCAAAAGATTATTGGTAGCTTAGAATCAGCTAACATTGTTCTAGCAGCTTCAATTAGTGTTCTATTCTTTCTTTCAACCACTCCATTCTGTTGTGGTGTTCTAGCAACACTATATTCTCTCCTAATACCTTTTTCTTTGCAGAAATCATCCATAACTCTATTTCTAAACTCTGTCCCATTATCACTCCTAATGACTTTGACTTTCTTGCTTACTTGGTTTTCTATCAGTGTAATGAATTCCTTAAGAATGCATGATGTCTCATCCTTAGTGGCTAAAAAGAAAACCCATGTAAATCTGCTATAGTCATCAGTTATAACAAGACAATATTTTTTATGTTGTATACTCCTTACTGAAACTGGTCCAAATAAGTCCATATGCAGCATAAACAATGACTGATTGATAGAGTTAAAAATTTTGGGCTTACAAGTGGCTTTGTGTTGTTTGCCTTTTAGACAAGCAATGCATGTTTGATCATTTTCAAATCTTTTGTGAGGTAAACCTCTTACCAAACCATTCTTAACAATTTTATTTATGGTTTTGAAGTTAATATGACCAAGCCTTCTATGCCATAACATTGATTCATCCAATGTGGCCTTTGATACAAGACAAGTTAAATCCTTTTTAGGAATGATGTTCTTCATATCAACACTATACATGTTGGCCTTTCTAGGAATTCTAAGAAGTACTTGATTTTCATCAGGCATCTTAAAATCCTTAGATAGAACAAGACATTCAGTGTCAGTAAAAAGTACATTATTCTTTTTGTCACACATTTGTGAAACACTAAAAAGATTATACTTTAACTCTTGTACATAGTACACATTTTCAAAATCTAAATTTCCGGTTTTAATAGTACCTTTACCAGAAATTTTGCCACGAAAACCACCTCCAAAGGTAACATATCCTCCATTGAATTCTTGAAAATCTGAAAGATAAGACATGTTGCCTGTCATGTGATTGGAACATCCACTATCTGAGTATCCTTGATCTTGATGATCAATAGAATGTCCCTGCACACAAATAAGAAAGTTAGTTTTCTTTGGGGATCCAAGCCATTACTGACTTGAATCTGCCTCTTGCATCAATATAGTTTAATCTTTTAAGGACTGTTGATGCAACATTGGATTTTTGAATCCAACATGCTGAGGCCTTAACAGCATTTGCCCTATTACCCTTAGCAGCAGAGTGAGTAAAATGTTCAGCAGAGTCTGCTAACTTTGAAGTCACACCCTTTGGTCTCCAAATTTGTTTGTGGACCACTGCTTTTGATTGAATGGGCCTTAGAACAGTGTTAGATGCATGTTTGAAAGTTGTTTTTGCATCTTTAGCTGTTGATTTTGGGTTAACAGTCATCAAAGGTCTAACAGTACTTTTAGATTTACCAGTACTTTGAGTTTGAACTGGCAGTACTTTGTTAACAGGACCTTTTTGTCTATCAGGACCTTTGAGTCCAGACTTGTTTGAGACTGTTCTGGGTTTAGATCTATGAGTATTAGAGTGAAAAAGAGTTTGAGGAGTTTGCCTTTTGTAATTCACCCTATTGTATTCATACCCAGTTACCCTTTGGTTGCAGAAAGCTGCAAGATGGTCAAAACTACCACATGTATAACAAGCTTTATTATAAAATGCAAAGTCATCACCTAATTGGTTAGACTTGAGGTTGTTCCAATTCCTTTGGTTACCTCTGGGCTTGTTTGTAGTTCTATATTGTTCACAATATCTAACTGGTTTCCTAACAGTACCTTTAACATTTGATTTAGGCCTGTTAGTGTTGTGATTGACTATCTTAGGAAGACTTGTTCCTACTTTCTTAACCAATACAGGTTTAGACATAACCTGTTCTTCTTCATCACTATCACTATCAGTTGTACAATCTTCAACAACTATAGTATCTCCTTTCTTAACAAAGGACACCTTGTCCTGATAAGATAAAGTTTTATCTAAACTTTTACTTACCTTCTCTATCTTTGGAGATTTAGTGACCTTAGAACCATATTCCATGATTGGTTCTTGAAACTCAGGTAACCCTGTGTGTGCTAAATCAATACCTGGAGGTGAATGAACACCTCTGTATGGTGGGGGTACGGACTTAAATCCAACACCAGAATTGACCTTATCAATAACTTGGGCTTCCCAAAGCTTATTGAATCCTTCTGAGGAATGTGCTAAAACATCCACAGAAACCTTTACATTTTCTCTTTCATTCTTATGTTTAGCTAATGATTCATTCAACTCAACAATACACTCATCTCTGATCTTAATGTCATTTTTTAGTATATTGATGTCATCAGCAAAATGAATTTCATTATTTTTAAAATGTAAGACTTGTTTTTCCAAAACACCTAGACCTCTTTTGTGATTAGCCAAATTAAACAAAGAATCAAGCAGCTCTTGTTTATGAGCTTCAAATCTCTTATTAAGGTCTTCATAAGCTTTAAGATTAGGACATGATTCAGTACAAGATGTAATATTGTTTACCTCTGAATCAGAATGAGCCATTAGAGCAAATTCATTGGCCAAAAGAGCAGCATTAGGTGGTGCATCCTCTTCAATAGCCATAGAGCTCCAATCATAACCAATACCATCAATAGCCAACATAGCCTTTGGCTCTTCAACAGTAACTTCCTTTTTCCTATCTTGCTTATACCATGTGTTTCTGTTCTCCTGCTTTCTTGGGCTTCTGCACTCCTTAGCAAAGTGTCCTAACCTATGACAGTTGAAACACTCCACTTTCTTCTTATCAAACCCAGCAGTATCATTACCATTTATGGTAATCTGCTTCCCAGTTCTTTGCCAATACTTCTTAGCCCTCATGCTAAGCAAAGCAACCTGCCATTTAATATCCATAGCTTCCAAATCATCACCATCTACCTGCTCAAGGTCTTCATGGTTGAGAGGAGAGCCATTAGATTGACTGGTAATAAAAGCATAGAATGTTGAATCTCCAAGACCAGCAACATCCTTGTGAGAACTTGTGGAAGGAGCACTTTCACCTTCATCTACCTCTTCATTCTTACTAATACTAGGAACTGACAAGAGTGCCACGTTTCCAGAACTAGTACCATAATGACCAGATTTCTTTAGACTTTGTTCAACAATTTTGAAGTTGTTGTACAAATCATTGAGCTTCATTGTTTCAATGTCTGGTTTGTTCATCCAGACAATAACATGAGTATGGAACTCATCAGGTAGACTTCTTAAAAACTTCATGTTGAGATCTTCCTTCTCTCTGTCTCAACACCCAACACAGCTAACTGACTGACAAGCTTATGTAATCTTGAGAATAGCTTATCAAGAGACTCATTACTAAAAGCAGTAAAGTTTTCAAATTGTTGCTTTAGTAGTGTCTTCTGTGTCTTTTTGGTAGTTTCATTACCACCAAAATATGCACAAATCTCTTCAAAAAGAGTTTTTGCATCAAGATACTTGTTGAATGATAGCATCTGCTCACTAGGAATGGTCATAAGCAGCAAATTTCTTGCTTTCTGATCATTTCTCTTCAGTATCTTTTCTTCATTTGACACTGGTCCAGTATTTCTTTTTCTACTTGTTTTACCTTCTAGGACAACCTCTGAGTAGCTTGGTGTAAAGGAATCACCATATATAATTATATCCCAAAGAGTATAATCTTGGACCATGAAATATTGCTCAATTCTCATCCTCCATAACTCAAACTCATTGGGTTTGATTATGGGCAACTTTGCAGCAACATTTGTTTGAACATCATGTGGATCCATTTCTGTTTCTTCTAATTCAAATATATCAACCTTAGGCTCTGATACCAACTGTGAGGATCTAGTGTATACACGGTTAAGGTGGTTAAACCTTGTGTCTTTGTGTATGAGATATATTGACTTAATATGATTAAGCACGCGGAATTTACTTAACCACACTTAGAAGGTTATGTATGTTATGGAAATGGAAGAATTATGTTTGTTACTTAACAATGAACAAAGAAAGTATTTCACTAAACGATTCAATATTATTCCAAATAATACGAGTGATCTTGAGTTTTTTCACTAGGGTTACAAAACCTTGAATCTTATGTTTTAGACTTGTGATATTGTTTTTGTTCTTGTTCTAACAGTTATGCATGTGCATGTGTGTTCTATTGTGTCTAGTATGTAATATCTAAGTCTAAGATCTCTTTTATAGTTTGCAAGAGATCTTTACAATTTTGCTAAAAGTCTTGACCGACTTACTTATTTAACTTATGCATATTGTGTCAGTACATAAGATACAACATGTATCTATGTATACAACTTGTTAACTAAGCACATGGAGTAAGATATTATCTACCGTATATGTTTGACCAAAATACAATAAATATCTTCTTGATCTTATCCTATGAGTCACTGATCAGCAGTACTTTGATGAAGCAGCAGTACTTTGATCATGAACTAGCAGTACCTTGATGTACTAGCAATACTTTGATGTACGAGCAGTACCTTGACTTAGAGTAATTTCTAATACTCTAATCTTCAGAATATTTAATTCCCAACATAACACTTTTGGGGGAGATACATGCTTTAACTGTTTTAAGTTACTTATACATTTTGAAAACTTTCACGACTTACTTAAAACCATCAACTATGCTTTACGTGTTTGAATCACCCTTGAGAGGAATATATGTTTGTTATAGGTGCAATTTGCTTGCTTAGCTTAAACACTGAATTTGAAAGACAACATTTCCAAACTACTTGACATAACACGATATTGAGATTCATTGTATGCATTCATATAACAAATGAATGTACTGTAAATTTTACTATGATATTTCTACATTTCACTGGAAATAATTGCCAAGACCAGAATACGTATATTTTATGAACCCCTGAAACCTATATTGCCTAAGTTTACTTTATTGCCATAAAGTCCCTCGATCATGAGCCATTAATCACTGCGGTGAGCGCGAATATAGTGAACAGCTTCGAAACCTGTTAGAGGCTGACGACCTATCCCACTAAATACTTGGACGGAATGCCTATATGGTTAGTCGTATTTAGTCGCGATGCACTATATTTGAGAAAAATAGGAATTGGCAAATCACCTATTACATGAGGGCAAAACTTTCGTCATTAATTTGATGAACACCTCCGTTTTACGGTACTTTGTTAACGTTTTGCGTGTCATGAGGCTTAGGGCAATATAACTTGGAGAATATATGAATGTTTCATATATATTAGGATACATCTGTATTTAGTAAACCACCACTTTACACTGATAGATTTCAGACTCTAGATTATTATTTTCACTATGTGTTATGATTATGAATCATGTACTTGAACTTTAACTGTTATCATATGTGACTTAATTGAGAATTCTATTAGAGACAGCCCAAATTGCTTAGTATATCGTTACTTCTAAAAATTGACCCAACACATCATTTCGAGCATATAACAACGTAGCTCATTTTCATTTAAAACTTGAAACTTATGATCGCTTGAGATCATACCTGAATTACTTGTGGATTTTATTCAACACAACTTATTACTTATATCATGAAGTACTAGTATTTATTTCGACAATCACTGTACACCTCTTAAAATTTATTGAAAGAAAGTTATTTTCTATTAAACTCCACGAACTCACCAACCATTGTGTTGACGTTTTAAGCATGTTTATCTCAGGTAATTAACGGAGCAGGACAAGACACGGAGCGGGCATCTTATACTCTGATAAATAAAATGGTGTAAAATCAAATATGTCATTCTTTCCAAATTACCACACTTTTGTGGGATTTTCATAACAGATATTTTTCCTTTGCACCAAAACTATTATTTTGAATGACATATAACTTTCAAAACGCCTCTTCCAGGCCGTTTTCTGAAATTTTAACTCGATCCTCACCGTAACACCCTAATTATTTTTCCGCTGCCACTAAACAAATTAGGGGGTGTTACAGATTATGTTCATGTTTGCTATGAGTGGCTAGTGCCTTTGTGCACTTGCTTAGATGATGTGTATTACTTATTGATTTGCGTATGATTGTGATAACATGTTTTAATTCAATTTCAAGTTAATTCTAAGATCCAATTGTGATTAAGTTTCATAGTGACATTTGTTGAATCAAGTTTAACTAGTTGCTAATTATCTTAAGGGTCGAAAGAACTATGGTTATTCAACTAGTTATAATCATTTGTCTATGAATGATTGTTTTTACCCATTATTCTTGATTAAACAAAGAAAGTTAATCGTGGTTGTAATGAGAATGCTTTTGTCTATCAAAAATAGGATTGATGGTAAACCATTTCAAGGGTCGAAAGATTAATAGTTTATTATCAATTGTGACCTTTTGTCTATGATCGGTTACCTTTTGTATTGACCATTTCCTAAGCTATTTGATAATGCAAAAGTAGATTTTTGTGTTTAAGGTACACCAACTTATGAACCTTGAATTGATCTTGAATTGAGTGGTTAGGTGTAACGCTTGTTTTTATGAACTAAAATCTTGACGAAGGTTTAATTTGTAGAAACAATAGATTAGTTTTCCAAACTAATTATCATGACCAACATGTTGTCCAAAGTTATCACAATCATGCTTATTAAAGAGTAGTATGCTAATCTAAGTAAGTGTAGTTTTTAATCATTTGAATTATCATATTTTTGTCATTACTTGTTAAGAAATTTACTTCTAGTAGCTTACAATTCGATTCACTACACAAATCCCTGCGAACGATCCCGACTTACCATCATAATCTTGCTATAACGGACGAGTTCACTTGCTCGTATGTGTTGTTTCTAGATTTGGTAATTCGACCTTTATAAATTTAAAACTTGCACTACACACGACACATCAGTAATCATGAACACCACAATTTGGTTTCAATAGTAATTTCAAGTTAATTTATTACTTCATTTATTTATGACATTTCAAGAATACATAAATATTCAAATTTGAAGTAGTATTAGATTACTTCATTTATTTATGTCATTTCAATAATACATAAATATTTAGTTTGAAGTAGTCTCATTATCATATTGACACTTGTTCTAATAGGTATCTAATTTAGAAACTGTAAAATCTCCATGTACGGTCTCACGTAATCATGAAATTCACCTTATCATTGCAATCTAGTCAAGGTCTCACTTAAGCTAAATTTCAACAACAAGTGTTTCTTGAATTAGATGTGTATTAGTCATATTTAGAACGTTAGTTTCTTACCTTGCGGTCAAGATAATTCTTTAAATCATATTCCTATGTGTTGTACCTTGCACACAATATAAGATTTCTCCCACTTGTGCATGGAACAACATCATGTATCAGATAAACAACACATCACTCGTTTGTTTATGTGATCAATATGATTGTGTCATAGATATTAGCATATTTAGTAGATATAGAACCACATTGTCTAGTAAGGAAACGTACATGACTATCCTTAAAAACACAAGTGTCTACAATTGGAAAGTAATTGTCTCAAGACATTCTAGAGATAATCTGGGTTACTACCAAGATGACAAAGCTTGTAGCTCCCACTGAATTACACATCATTACAATAATTCATTATTCAGTAATTACAACACAATGCTCCCACTGAAATTTGACAACATTGTAAGTGTTTCATAACCAGTAAAAGCAAATAGTGTGCTATTAACTTTCCTACACCTTTGAGAAGACCCATTCGTAACAATTACTTAGGTATTAAAAAAGTGTGTATTCTACTATGTAGATGATGGACTATCCATAAATGCAATTAACTTGAAAATTGGGCATGCAATTTTTTCTTAATATGTCTACCATCCCCACAATGGTATGTAGCACCTTTAAATGGTCAAAGAACAACAACTAGATAAATTATGCTAGTTTGCCTTTTACCAATTTTGCGGTAATTAGTCTAGCTTCTAATTTAATAACTCAGAAAATGTGCAATTTTCTTAACTATTAAAGTTTGCTATGAGTTATTTCTTAGAATTTAGACAATTCTAATTATTCTATTATACCTTTCTCATTCATGAAAAAAAATAGGATTAAGTCTCACTCTTCTCTCATAGAAAGGAGACTAGGTTTATTCTTTTAGTAAAGTTGACTCTAGCCAAAACCCCTACGGTGTAGATCAATTTACCAATAAAAGAATATCCCACGTTTACGGTTTAATGTTGCATTAATACATTTAAAAGAATTTACAAAATTCAATTTTAGTATTTTCGATAATACAATCTTTTCAAGAAAATAAAATACCCAAGAAAATATTCATATAACCATTGAATTTTCTTGAAAACTATGATCCAAATTTTCATAATTTCACTACATCAGTTGATCTGCTAGTAATGAAAGTATAAAATAGGGTAAATACCATAAAATAACAACTTACTTTCTCCAATTTACCGAGATGAAACACCTACTTTTTTATTAACATTTAAGCCAACGAAACTATCAAGTATTGTTCCGATATCAACAAAAAGTTGTATAAAATAATTAAATAATACTTGAAATGACTATATTACCCTTGTCTTCTTAAACAACTTTTTGTTGATATCGGAACAATACTTGATAGTTGCGTTGGCTTAAATGTTAATAAAAAAGTAGGTGTTTCATCTCGGAACAATACTTGATAGTTGCGTTGGCTTAAATGTTAATAAAAAAGTAGGTGTTTCATCTCGGTAAATTGGAGAAAGTAGGTTGTTATTTTATGGTCTTTACCCTATAAAATATGGTAATCTGTCGAACAATAATTGACAAACAATTTCCAATTCCTAGATCATTATGGGATTTACATTTGCCAAATTCAATTTGCAAAGTAAGCATGTTTCATCCCATCTCATGCCTTAAGTTTCTAGGTCTCACTAACAACTTAATTAAGTTGTCTAATTTAGAAACTGCAAATTCTCCATGTACGGTCTCACGTCATGGAAATTTACCTTGTCATTGTAATCTAGTCAAGGTCTCACTTAAGCTAAATTACAACTTCAAGTGTTTCTTATAATTAGATGGCATGAACTTAAATTTTAGGGTACTAATTTTGATGTGTCAATCAAAATATGTACGAAGAAGCATGCACACATCTTCGTATCATAAGTTTTCAAAACATTTTTATTAACCAATTTTAAGCTAAGATTTAAATCAACAAAGTTTTAATTGAGGTATTGGGTTCACCAATCAAAGAATTACCTACAATTATCGCCCACTATACCCTTAAGATGATTTTGTACATAAATAGTCGTACTTGGTAGCTCCAATTTGACGCACAAAGGAGCGGAGAGACAAACGTCAGCACAAGTGCCAATTAAAAACGCGTCTCTTTTGGTTTGACAATTTAATGTCAATCCTCCTTATACCCCTCTTATAGTTTGTCAAAACTGGGTGAGCCGTTCACACTATTGGTACAAAACTCATCACTCAATTAAAAGTTTATGACTTTAAGTCTTAAAAACATGTTATAAATTATAACCTTGCTAGTCTCGCCTGGGAGCAAATTACCGTGCGAAGCGAACCACTATCGGCACATAAGACTTTGCAAGATTCATAATTTATTACATCAAGTTTCATAGTTATTTAGTCAATTTATTTTCTATTCCAAAAATTACCCTTTTTTGCTTACAACGTGTCATACAATTTAAACAAAACAAGTAATTAATAAAAATAAATAACTAAATAAGCACACATAATCTTAACAATTAATTTATGTGTCAATTAGCCACATGCAAACTTGTTTGATAAAACCTATTAATAATCTTTTTATGTTAATTATGCATATATTTAACTAAGACTATCACCTACAATGGTAGGTGAGCCACATGCATCGACGTATCGATTGCGTTAGTCTTAGCAAACATATACCAAATTGCACATAATAGATTCATTAATATAATTAATTGAGGTCTTCCCCAATTTTAGATCTATCATAATTACATGTGTAAATCAACTTAACAATTAATCAAACATAATCCATGATAAACATGCATGTTTCATCATGGATTAATGCAAGTCACAAGATACGTAACTTTAACCACATAAACATGTTACAATTTTAGGGTTTCAAAACTACAAAACTAATTTTTATATATTAGGGCATCGCCCCCCCCCCCCCCCCCTCCCCCTTCCTCTAAAAAATTAGGGTTTTCAATTTTTTAAACCCTAAAAAATCGATTAAAATCAAAACCTAATCCAAGATTCATTTTTTTATGTGTTTCGGTAATTTATTACATGTTAAAATGGCTCGTGATGCCACTGTTAGAATTTAATAATCATGACTAGTTCATATATTAAACAAGAAATCATCATACATATGCGGAAGTGTATGATCTATTTAACACATAAAGAATTAACCGAATAATAAAGCAAACGTACCTTTGATTCTAGCTAAACAAGAATCAACTTCAATAATCCTTCAATCAAGATCAAGAACCCTAATTAGGGTTTATAATTGGATTAACGAATTACCCCTTACCGTTTTGTAATTCAATCCAAGATATTAACTATAGTGAGTTAATACCACGTCTTGTACACGCGTACTAATACCAAATTAATGTAAATGCTAGTTTAATAAAACACAAAACGATTTTGTTTTTGGAAAAACAAAAGTCGAACACCTCTTGAAAGTTTTGGCCGATTGGGACACAAGGAAAAAAGAAAAACGCTTTTAGGATTTAGTGTGTGTACAAAAGTTACAAAACAATTAACCCTTGTGTTTGTTTATATAGGATGACAAAACTTTGGGAACAAGTTAGGGTTTGAGTTTGGGAAGCCCATTGCCGATCGGATCTCAACCCAAAAAGGGGTTCTAGATCTGTCTTATTCTCTATTTTCCATCTATAGTCCTTTCCTTTTATTATTTAACGACCGTTAGTCAATTACCTTTAATTACTTAACGCTCGTTAGTCGTTTTGTGTAATTAATAATTAAATATAACTTTTTATATTAAATTATTAAACATTAATTCTTCAGACGTAAAGTGTGCAATCCCGTGGTCTCAAGTTCGATTCTAGACATACACATATTAAATATTGTCCATAAACTAACAAAGACCATAAGACAATTAGCCTCCCCTACTCATGATGGAAAAGTTGCTCCATTATTAAAGTTTTTTTGGTCAAAACGTCCGTCCTAAATGCATACATGATCATCCATGTTACGTGATTTCATGGAAGTAGTATCAACTACTTCATATACGGACATTTAAAATACAGAGTAGTAACTTTGGATCAGTCTTCGAGCGCCTATTCTCGCAGCGCCAAACGTCCTTGTAGGGCAGGGAAAAGAAGATATTTTGTTGCACAAGTTATTGGTTTACTCCCAATTCTCCTGATTCGCTAGAAACAGATGCACATTGCCTAAGTTGCATTAGGTCCAAAATGGACCCCGGGTTAGGGTAGCCCGTCGAAGTTACCTTTTTGTGACAATTTACTTCATTTTGTAAATGATATGCAAAACTGCACATTCCATTTAAATGTTAAATATCATTGAGATAGCGATAAACAAATAATTAAACTGCACATTCCATTTAAATGTTAAATATCATTAATTCTTCAGACGTAGAGTTTGATTGTCTTCAAGAAGACGATCATATTCAAGAAGAAGATCGGCCGACTGTTTCTGAAGGGAAGCAACATGAGCTTCTGCAGTTTCAATCTTTTTATCTTTTTCTTTTGACTCGAACTTAAGCTTCTTTAAGCTTTCTGATAAAGTGGAAATCTCTTTCTGCAATCGTTTGACTTCTTCGTTTGCTTTATCTTCCTTTTCTTTTAGCTGTAATTTTTCTGCCTCAAGATTTTCTACTACTTTTTTTGATGAACCACCGTTTTTTCTTAAGTTAATTAGCTTATGAAGATGATGATGCATGCGATCAATTAAGAAGCCAAGATACAGCGAGAATCCTGCACGGTCAAAGTATATCAGCTTGACTATGGCAATAACTCATATATAACATAGTAACAAACCTCAAACTGATATTCGTGACAGCAATTGATTTTTTTGCTAGAAACCGTTAGGAATTTAGATTGATTTTCAAATTGAAAAATACGCTGTTTGACGTCTAAAGTCAAAGTGCAGCAGAGAAACTCACAGACCCATCACCCCATGAAAGCAATTACTATGGGTAAACGCTGCGTTCTAGAGAAAAAAAATGAATGAAAGTGAAAGAAAAAGGAAGTAAAGTAAGAGAGAGGAAGTAAAGTAAGAGAGAGAAAGTAAAGTGACTTTCACCCCAAAAGTAAAGTGAAAGTTTTATAACTAAAATATAACCACTTTACTTCACTTTACCTCACTTTACTTTCTAAAAAAAACTGGAGAACACAAACTTTCTCACTTTCACTTTACTTCCTTCCGTTTACTCAACTCGAGAACAAAGTGTGGTTTGGCTAAGTTCTGAAGTAAAAAGTTTGTTCCCTTATTTATCGGTTTTCTTCTTTCCTTAAGGGGCTCAATTTTCAATTTTGAATTGAACCGTTATAAGCAATGAAATTAAATGCGACTCTGTTAGCTTACAGAGTAATCAGTCTACTAAACAAAATCATGCCCTTAATCATTTGAGGGTCACAACCTCACTTTGTTTTCATTATTGTCTTCCTTAGCCTTTTTCTGTTCTCAAGGTCCTTTTTAGAAGCATAAATATGCATATAAACATATTATGTGCATGCACATAAATAGTTCTCCTAGGGTAGTTTGGAGATAAGGGTACTTAATATAAAACCATCAAGAGATAGGCAGTATTAGCATGACAATGACAAATATGTATTATCCATTTATCCATGCTTTAAATCTTACAGTTTGACTCGTTTCATGAGTCGAATTCTCACTACCCTATTATACATGTATATTGACTGTATTCATTACATTTTATATACACAATGTGGATATGTATGCAGAGTTAATCGATCAATCAAACTTAAATTGCTGGCCTAATCCTTTAGTGCAATGGAACTCAACATTGCACTATATTCCTACTTCAGATTCTATTCCTACTCTTCAAAGGACATTAAGCACAATGCTACAAGTGCCAAGATTGCTCAACATGTAAAATTAAACATGATTAGAATACATCTGACGAATACATCTGACAAGGAAAAAAAATGAATGCACAATGACTAGATTACACATTTCAAGCTTAAAAACATCTTTTGTGAACATAGCCAGCACCAAACTAGCTTCTTAAAGGGTGTTTGGATTAGCTTATGTTTTGGGCTTATCGGCTAACTGAAATTTGGAATAGCCAATAAGCTCAATTTGATAAGCTAATAAGTTGAATAAAGTGAGCTTATTGGATTTTCTTAACTTCTATAAGCACAGAAAATAGCTAATCCAAACACCCCCATAAAACGAAAAGAACAAAACCAAGAAAAAAAAAAAAAAAAAGTTAACCTTTCATTCATTTCTCATTTTACATCACTTTCCTCAATTCTCTTTTTATGGATCCATCTATACTTCTTAATTAGGATCTTAGATCACATCTTAGTTTCTTCTCGTACCCACAAAACAAAAATGTTAAATGGTCAACATTCTTGACATACTACTCACTACAAACGACACCCCTAACTAATACAAATAAAATGGCCAACGAGAAGAACGTGCCAACTGACAACCACAAACAACAAGTATATATCCAGATATTAATCGTACTAACAAGCACCATTAATCACCTATGAGTTCAGATATACATCGTCAGTGTGATTTTCGTAACTTCAAAACTAAGAATTAGATACTCAGCTTATTAATCAACAAAAAGTGAGTAGTGACACTTCAAACAATTGATAAATCCACATATGCTATTTTTTTTTTTTTTTTTTTTTTTTTAAATTATTTTTTTTTTTTTTCTTTTTTAAATAGCAAATGTTACCCATAAGTGAAGCTTCAAGCAAATGAGTCCTCCAAAGAACTTGATCCATAGGAGTCATAGTACCAATCTTAGCCCCTTTATTTTGAATCTTAACAATACTAATCCAATTTGAAAACAATATCACAGACATAGTCCCAGCTATAGTCAAAACAGTAGCTTTTCTCATTTTCACTTGATCTAAACCATTCATTACCAGCTCTCTAAGTGGCCCTATTTTCACCATCAAAAGAAATGCCACAAACCCCTCAATAAAAACAAGAAAAAACAGTAACTGTATCATTTTTACTAAATCTTGAAATTTTCAAGAAAGGTTAGTTCATGTTATAAAAGTGTGAAATTTTTTATACCCAGTTGAGGAAATAGGGTTTTGAGTAAGACCCAGTTGGGATCTTGTGTAAAGATGTGAAATTTTGGGGGTTTTGTGACGTGGGTTTGAGGTGATAGATCTGAAGAAAGTGTTTTATTTGGTGATTTGCAGAGTGAAATACATCAATAGCATAAAACCCAATCCCGCCGGGGTAGAGTTGCAGAGTGAAATAAAAGAGGTTTTTTTTTCAAAGTGGGATTAGATTATAACGAAGGTTAAGGTGTGAAGGTTTGTATTAGGCTATGTGTAATCATAAGCGTTTTGCGTCATGTGGCAGTCTAATGAGGCTAAAAAAAAATAAGTGTGTAATAGTGGGTGATGCTTTATGCGACACGTGCCAGTCCTTTTTTGTTTCTTTTTTCTTTTTTTTAATTCAACCAAATAATACATTTTTAATTAAAATAATTTAATTTAAAACTAAAACACAATTTCATTCAAATAAAATAAAAACATTACATAGTAACTGAAACTTATCCGATGCATACATAATTTAACTTAAAAGAGTTGGATCAAATATCCTTTAAGACCCATAAAACAAAAAGCCCATTTGACCCAGCCCACTTATACCAATCCAAATATATAAACACATTTAGGGTTTTACTTCTTTCTTCTTCTACTGAATCGCGCCGGAGCATCTCTTCTTGCACATTTCATAGGTACATCTTTCTTACTTTTCATATCCTTAATCAAAATAAAATGAAAAAAAAGCCCGTTCAAGGGCTATTTTCTTGGAAAATGAGGAGGGGCACGGCGCGAAGGAGGTCACGCCCAAGGGATTTTTTTAGGGCTTTAGCGCCCTTTTAGTGGGTGGAGGGGTGGGAGGGGGGGGGGGGGGGGGGGGGGGGGGGGGGGGGGGGGGGGGGGGGGGGGGGGGGGGGGGGGGGGGTTTGGGTGGCTAGCGCCCCATTACACATAGCCTTAGATTGAAGTGTGAATAAAGGGGATGATGAGTTGATGACATTCAAAGTGGTAACATGAGTTTGGTTTTCGTACTTCAAGAGCTGAAGTCTTTGAGTTGACTCATGTCTTTTTGAGTTGGGCTAATGGATTTTTTTATTATTTATTATTTTATTTTTTTTTCTCTCTTTTTTTAATATTGGATAAATAGAATATTTTTTTTACTCACATCTCAGTGAATTATACTTGTGTGGAGGCGGTACGGTTTCGCCGTTAAAAATCCCCACTACGCCAGCGTGGACCCGGTTCAGACAACATAGTCTGGGTATGTGGAGGATGAGGGTCTGCCGAGGTGGCGGGTGCGACTCTAATCCCAAAAATGAAAGTCACCGTTCAAAAAAAAAACTATGACACAATACATTACAAACTATTTCATATAAGCTGGACTTGAACTCATAATTATTTGATTAAGGAGTTTTTCACACAACAAAATATATCATTCAAACACAAGTCATTTGATAAATACACAAAAATATAACAAAAATAATTTAAGCCATGTATTTAACTCGTGATGTACAAGACCAACATTTATGTTGGTATATTACTTAATGCTCGTATCATTGAAACACAAGCCATTTGGTAAATACACAAAAATATAATCACTACGAAAAAAGGAAAGGTTTGGCACTACATTGTCGAGACAAAGAATGAAGAAAAGTCGACCCAAACACTTTGGGTCGACAAAAACGACCCTTTATGGTCGTGCCAAAGCTTTGGTCCCAAGTTTTTTTGTCTCGACAAATTTACAAAGGAATGGGACGACATTGTTGCGGGACCCACAATCCAGTCAAATATTGGAAATGCACTTTGGGTCGACATTTCTTTTAAAGTTTGACACGACAATGTAGTGCCAAACTTTTATTTATTTTGCCAAATATTTTTATCTTTTTTTATTTTTCTTAAATTGTTTCTTTAATTTCTTAAAAACTTTTTCGGAAATTAACTTTGTCTCGACATTGTCGTGCCAAACTTTTATTTATTTTTGTTAAATAAGTTATTTAATAAAGAAAAATAAATTAGAAATTAAACTTTGTCTCGACATTGTCGTGCCATAACTGTATTTTATTAAAAAAATTGTTAAAATTTGGCACGACAATGTAGTGCCAAAGGTAATTATTCACGAACTGTTCATTTGCACTTTCATCAAAATGGGACGATTTTTTCTTTGTACTTTGGGTCGACAATGTCGACCCAAACTGTCAAATATGCACACACAAAAAATGCAGCAGC
Organism: Artemisia tridentata subsp. tridentata; assembly: GCA_021014915.2. Taxonomy (NCBI): domain Eukaryota; kingdom Viridiplantae; phylum Streptophyta; class Magnoliopsida; order Asterales; family Asteraceae; genus Artemisia; species Artemisia tridentata. The sequence goes on along the minus strand of CP139507.1, from coordinate 133,348,597 downwards.
AGCCTGCATTTCCAGGTTTTTTCCGGAAAAAACCTACCATTACACCTGTAAATCAACCAATATCCGCAATACCAATTCGACAATATGATACAATGCCAAATACGATACTAATTAAACTAACAAATACGAACTTTATACAAAAACAAACCAAAATTCGGCAATATATTCTTTCATTACATAACTAATAAGAAATACGATACAATGCCAAATACTCATACAAATTCCGACTCCTCATCCCCCTCCTCCTCACCCTCCTCACCACCACTAGCATTAAAATTATCGGGAACGTGGCTCAATTGAGGATTCATTTGTCTTACGAATCGGTTAAGGTCAGGTGGCGGCATTTCATAATTAGGACTAGTAGGACCCGGGCTAGAACTAGAGCCCGGGCATGAAGTAGAGCCGGGAAAGACGGGCCGATAACAATTGTCAAAGGAATTAGGGCCGGGATTTAGGTTGGGAAATGGGGGAATTGGGGGCATTGGGGAAAATGTGGGAAAGTTAGTGGGAAACTGATTACCTTGGCTGTTGCAGTAGCTCATAAGCTGCCCTATCCAAGATTCGACGCCCGTTTGTCGAGAGCGCTGCTGTTGGAGCTCAAGATGCTGCAGTTGGAGCTGCTGTTGTAACATTTCATTTTGCCTCTTCAACAAGTCATTCTCTTGTTCCTTTGTCCTTAACATCGCCGAAACAGCCTCCTCAGTAGCATACTTTGGTGCAAGCGGCTGATGTGCCGACCTCGATGAAGCTTTGCCTTCGCCCGGCATTTTTCTACCAACGCCCCTAAAATTTTGTCGGTTTTCACTATGGGCTGCCTTATCGAGTACTTGCTTCTCAGTCATCGGCGGGAGCGTACCGGCTTTAACTTTACCCCACATATCCTTCATCTTCAACTGTGTAAGTAAAAAAAAAAAAAAAAAAAAAAAAAAAAAAAAAAAAAAAAAAAAGACAAGTATGTTAAAAAGAGGCAAGTTAAAAAAAAAAAAAAAAAGTAACTAAATATTAATGACGCATGTTAAGAGATAAATTACTTACATAAGCCTGCTCGTCTTCTTTACTTTTAAACACGCCCGATTTTGATGCATGGTATCTCCGATATGTCTCCACCAGTTCTTCATTCTGCCCGTTATTCCTAACCCGCTATACATACAACATAAAATAAATTAATAACGAGTTATATATAAACATTATATACACATTTGAAAATCAAAATATTATAATGAGTCTTACATGCTCGGTTCGTCCTTGTACGAACGACTTCCTCCCTTGGTAGGTTGTAGACTTGTTCTTTGCTCGATTTTCTGCATTTTTTGCAGATCTCTGCATTCGTTTAGGAGCCGACCACCAGTCGACCAACGACTCCCACTCCTCTCGGCTTCGGGTACCCCAATCTTTACATGTCGACGGCGGCGGATTTTGCCTTGCCGTCTCGACCTGCGGCTGTGCGTCAAAGTAATCTTTCTTCAACCTGTACTTATGTTTGCGCCATAGTAGCCGGAGCTGAAGTTGAATCCCAAGAGATACCCGTTCCCCCACCCTGTATTCATTCTCCCCAACCCTCACTAGGTCCTGGCTGTCTAACCAACCCGCGAGCTCGAAATAATTCTGCAAATAAATATACGCATTTAAATAAACAAACAATTTAAATATAACACGCATATCTAAACGGTCGATAACGATAAGAATACAAATAAAATAAACAATTAATACCTCGAGAACAGGAAGTGTGTGAGCCTTAAGAGGCGCGGGAATCTCGTGCCACTCGCAGTCATAGGGAAGTGGACTAACTACTTCCCCCAAAAGACTACCGAACATCCCGGCATACGTGCCCACAGGCGTAAAGGTGCCCATATCATTATGGTCAAAGTTGATCGGCAAAGGACGATCACCGTTCGCTCTACGCGCCTTCCTTAATGAGGCGTTTGATGTATTAAGCGTCATCGAACCTGCAAACATAAGTTATTGAGTCGTGAAAATACAAGTAAAAAAATTAGTTTTATCAATAAAAAACTTAAAATAAACATCACAATTTCTTACTTGCACAGTAGCCCGGCGTAGTAAAATAGGGCTGTCTTGGTGGATCACCACCGGCATCCCCGCCGTGTGATTGGGGAGCTACACACGCCATCTGTAAAATTACAAGTACAAGAACACACAATTTCGTGGACCAATTAATACTAATACACACATTCATATAAATATACACATTTAAACATAACATAACATGCAATTTCATTCAAATAAAAGGAACACGTTTAAACATATAGTAACAATTTAATTCAAATTACAAATTAAGAACAATTGTCATCATCCGAATCATCGCTAGATAAAACTTCTTCAACAACAATCGTTGGGTTCACTTCATCATCATCATCAGACACGTCAACATCATCATCATCAAGGACATGAGCAACGACATCATCTTCATTATTAACAAAATCAGCATCTTCTTCAGCATCATTTGGTGGGGCGTACACTTCTGTTGATTCATGATTTACACTCAAATTCGCAGACTCCAAACCAGGCAAACCAACAGACAATGCAACATCTGATGAACTGCTACCATGTATAACATCTTGATCAGAATCTACCACATCCCGATCCCAGATCTTCCGATGATGAACATCTTCGATGACCTTCCAATGAGGTGGTCGTCTAGCAGGGTCTTCAAGGTAGAAGACTTGTGTTGCTTGTGTCGCAAGAATGTATTGTTGATTTCTAAAAGCATCTTTATCAGTCAAAATATGGTGTATGCCACGTTCAATGTAAGAACGCCTAGAGTGTGCCGTAGGGTTATTATTAGGGTTACGGGTGTCGAACCATAAAACTCAGAACAACTCAACCTTTCGGTCGCCCAAATAATCGAGCTCCAGAATTTCCTCCAGTTGACCATAATACATTTCTCCATCAGGCACGGGTGTTGAAACTCCACTGCATTGAGTGGTATGAAGTTTATCGCGCTCATGCACCAAAAACTTCACACCGTTAACTATGCAAGCGGGGTATGTAAATGCACGCGATGAAGGTCCACATGCCAAAGAGAATAACTCGGGACTACAGCTTGGGTCTTTTGCCACGCTCTTTTCACGGATCTACGAAAGAGATACAAATAGATTCAGATGAGCAAAAACTCTGGACTACAAGGTAATATATCTAATGTGTTTACCTTGTGATTGAACCAGGGAGGAAAGCTTGTTTCCACGCTCTTGTTAGGAAATTCACTGCAAAAGTTCATGATATTAGAATAAGTCATCGAAAACAAATAACTTAGCAAAAAAAGGGTTCTTCAAAATATAAAAAAGAAGAAACATACTCTTTGTACGCCTGGATGTCTGTGTCGATTTCAGGACTGTTGTTAAGTATAAACCATACAACTGCCTGCATAACATCTGGCTTCATCTGAGTATCTACACATCTACCCACCGGTTTGCATACTGACTGGAACACCTGGAATTTATCTGGTTGTTCAGGTGCACCGTCGTCATTTCTGTCAGGACGATTAAATCTCGTCTCGACATCCTTAAGATAATGCGAGCAGAAAGTTAATGCTTCTTCTGCAACATAACCCTCCGCTATGGAACCTTCAGGCCTGGCTTTATTTCGGACATAATTTTTTAGCTTCTTCATGTATCTTTCAAATGGATACATCCACCTGTAGTAAACAGGGCCACCTAGAATAGCCTCATCGGGTAAATGCATAACCAAATGAATCATTATGTCAAAAAAAGCAGGGGGAAATATTTGCTCTAATTTAATCATAACATCGAGCATTTGTTTTTTAGCTTTCTCCATGTCCTGTTGCGTCAAATTTCGAGCAAAAATCTGCTTAAAGAATAAGCAGAGCTCGATTAATGGGGGTGAAATGTCTTTGGGTAAGTATTGGTGAACTCCATAAGGAAGTAACCGATGCATCATAATATGACAGTCATGAGATTTTAGGCCCGTTATGTTGTTATCGTCAGCGGTCACTTTTTTCTTGAAGTTGGATCCAAACCCATCGGGTAGTCTAACTCCTTTGATGAATTGACAAAACCGTTTTCTGTTTTCTGGTGTGAAAGAGTACTTTGGATGAGGCTTATCGAACTTCCCGTTTCCTTTATCAACGAGCCACAACTCTTTTCGAACTCCCAGAGTTTTCAAGTCTTGCCTTGCCTTTACCGTGTCTTTAGATTTGTCGTTCATTAACAAGGTATTAAGCACACTCTCAAGCACGTTCTTTTCGATGTGCATGACATCGAGATTGTGCTTCAGTTGAAGAATGGGCCAATACTCCAGTTCGTAGAATATAGAACGCTTACTCCAATTCAATTCAATTTCTCGATTAGGTTTAGGGTTATTTTTAACAATACGTGGATGTTTCCCCGATACACGTTTAAAGACTTTACTAATTTGAATCATGATTTCTTCATTGGTAATGTTTCTAGGAATATGCCCTTTTTCAGGTTTACCATGGAATTCCTTTTCTTTCCTCCTCATTGGATGGTTTATGCGTAAGAATCTTCTATAACCAACGTAAGCGATTTTATTCTTAACGGGAAGCGATGGAGTGTCCTGATTACATGTTGGGCATGCATAGTAGCCTTGTCCAGTCCACCCAGACAAACTACTTCGAGCTGGAAAGTCATTTATGGTCCATAAAACCGCCGCTTTCATGTTGAAATGAGTACCCGTAGCAGCGTCTAAAGTCGGCACACCTTCCCATAATTCTTGGAATTCTTTGATCAAAGGCTGCAAGAAAACATCAATGTCCTTTTCAGGTGATCTAGGGCCGGGAATTAACATCGTCAACATTAAAGAAGTCTCTTTCATACACATCCACGGGGGTGTGTTGTATGCTGTCAATATGACCGGCCACATGCTGTAACCTTGACTCATGTTGCCAAACGGATTGAAACCGTCGGCAACCAACCCTAATCGGACATTTCTAGGGTCACGAGAAAACTCGGGTTTCATTATGTCAAAATCTTTCCACGCTTTACCATCACACGGGTGATTCATCTTACCGTTTTCTTTAGACTGTCCAGTAGCATGCCAAGTCATCCACTTTGCTATGTGTTTTGTGTTGAACATGCGTTGTAGTCTAGGTATTAACGGAAAGTAACGCAACACCTTGTTGGCAACTTTCTTCCCCTTTTTCTTTAGGTTTTTCCATCTACTCGCGTTGCAGATTGGACAATTTTGCAAACTTTTGTTCTCATCTGATCCCCAAAATAAAAAACAATCATTTATACAAGCATGGATCGATTCGTATCCTAACCCGATATCTTTGTATGTCTTTTTGATTTCATAGTATGACGGTGGGAAGTTGAATCCATTCTTAGGGGGACATGCCTTTTGCAAAAGATCTAGAATCATGTTAAACCCTTTATCAGGTATTTTACATAAGACCTTGATGTGCGAAAGCTCTGAGGTAAAGTTCAGTGCAGTCATATCACAATTTGGACCCAAACTTTGGGTGGACCTAGCAAGTAACTCTTTGTACTTGTTATTAATGTTAGGACCCGTTGTTTGAGGTGGTTGAGAACCTGTTGTTTGTGCTGGTTGAGAACCTGTTGTTTGAGATGGTGGAGTTGGTTCATTATTTGCAGAAATATATTGGAAGAATGCATCCATGTCAATGTGTTCAGGTGAAGGTGGTTGTGGTGTGTTGTTTACTACGGGTGGAGGAAGCGGTTCACCGTGATATTGCCAAGTGGTATAACTTGTGTCAAACCCGTATTGTGAAATGTGTGACTCAAGAGTTTTGAGAGTATGCGGTTTATTCCAAGCGTTACCACAACGAACACATGGGCAGAGAATCTTTTTTGTGATGGGGTGTAACAATGGCTTACAATGCGCGATGAATGCAAAAAGACCATCTAAAAACTCAGGGGAATTACGGTTGGCTATAGTGGTCCAAGTCTTATCAATTGTCATGACTGCGTTGCAAAAAAACATTTTCAAATAAATGAACATACATATATATACATATGCAAATAAACACATTCAAACATGAAAAGGCGTAATTATGAACTGTTTTGATTACCTAGTGCAACTATGGAAGGCAATCCCAACCCACTCTTTGAATGCCTCGTCTCATATATGAATGCGTATAACCGATTTACTATTTGAAAAAAATTCGGCAGCATTTCCCCTCAACTCCCCAAATATGTGCATTAAAGACATATTCGTAGGAGTGAAAGGGAAATACTGTCGAATTTCTCTCAGATAGTAAAACAGTTATACGCATCCATATCCTAAATGAGACAAAACATTCAAAAAGCAGTCCCAAACAGGGGACTTTCCGAAATTAATTTCTAATAAATTAATTTCGGACGGGTTTTCTATAGGATGATTAATTCCAGATGGGGGTTGTCCGAAATTAATCACTAAAATCCTAAAAAAAGTCACGTAAGTCTAACAATCACAATATCATACTAACTAAACGACATATTCACAATATCATACTATGTCAATCAATGAATGACATAAACATATATAATAACAACGAAATTATTTTGACAATTCAATTTGACGCAGTGTTCATTACTTCATATATAACCACACACACTCCAATTATTAACTGATAGAAACAAGAACGTGGAAAAAAGCATGTATCTCACATTCACATATTACCAAACACACTCCAATTACTAACCAAACGCATTTTACTAAAAAAACGCAACCATCAAAGGAATTAAATTATATACCTAGTTCACGGCTCAAGTAAACGAAGAGAAGAAAAGAGAAAAAGAGGAAAGGCTGCTGTCACGACCCGGCTGTCACGATCCGGCTGTCCCGACCCGGCTGTCCCGACCCGGCTGTCCCGACCCGGCTGTCCCGACCCGACTCTCCCGCGACAATCTCGTAAAATAAACAACCTAAATTAAATAACCAAACTTAAATTAACCAAATTAATTAATAAAAACTTTTAACGACGACATTGTCGTCCCAAAATACATTAACACAATAAAAAATAAAAAAACACCTTTAAACTACCTGTACGTGGGGCGGCTGTGGTGGTGGAGCTCGTGTGATGATGGTTCATGGCGGCTGTGGTGCCATCTACACCAAAACAATTTTCGGCTGGTCCTACACCAAAACAAATTTACTTAACAAACCAAAATAAAAATAAAACATAACTTTTAAAACAAACAAAAATTAAAAAAAAAAATACATATACGGAAAAAAAAATTAATATACGGTTAACAAAAAAAAAAAAAAAAAAAAAACATACCTTTTAATCAATAAGAAGAAGAATGTGGTGTTGAAGGTGGTTGTGGTGGTGTCCAATGTGGTGTTGAAGGTGGTTGCTATGGTGTAGATGGCACCGATCGAACTTTTTTTTTTTTTTTTTTTTTTTTTTTTCTTTGTTAAAGTGTGGAGAAGAAGGTGGTGATGAAGGTGGTTGTGGTGGTGTTGAAGGTGGTTGTGGTGATGAAGAAGCAGTGATGAAGGTGGTTATGGAGATGATGGCTGCGTTTTTTTGTTTGTGTTTGCTAAAATGAATTTGGTAAAGTTTGAGAGAGAAGGATCAGGTCAATAATTGTTCAAAATGGCACGACAATGTCGTGCCAAATTTACTCCTTTAACTTTTTTTTTTTTTTTTTTTTTTTTTTTCTGTTGACCAAAATGGCACGACAATGTCGTGCCAAATTTCTTCCTCTATTATTATTTTTTTTGGCGGGTTGTTCTAATTTTGGTGAAAATTTTTGGTGGTAAACTTTGGCACGACAATGTCGTGCCATAATTCACACTGTATTTTTTTTTTAATTATTTTCCCTTTAACTTATAAATTAAAAATAATTAATATTAAATAAATTAAAAATAATTTAAATTTGTTATAAATTATTTAAATAAATTAAAAATGATTTAAATTAATTATAAATTATTTAAATAAATTAGAAATGATTTAAATTAATTATAAATGAATACATTAAAAATGATTTAAATTAGTTCATAATAGTCGAGATCCCGGCTATCATTTGTTCCTCACACTACAAGAAACAGGAGAACAGGCGACGAAGACGATCCCGTCGACACAATGTCGTCGGGACCACGCAGAAAACGACAAAAAAAGGCTTGACCGAGGCCAAACGAGCCGAGATGTTTAACGAATGAGCCGAGATGATATGGTTATACACGAGATGTCACACGATTAAGCCGAGATGAATATAGAGCTCTATACAATGCTAACGACATCAACAACGCACATCAGATGCAATTCCTAACCATGGGCCAAGTGTTAACCACAATGTCTCACCAGGCGTAAAGCAGTTTATTAACTCGCTTGTTTCGTTTGAGTCTGTATGAAACGAGCCGAGATGTTTAACGAATGAGCCGAGATGATATGGTTATACACGAGATGTCACACGATTAAGCCGAGATGAATATAGAGCTCTATACAATGCTAACGACATCAACAACGCACATCAGATGCAATTCCTAACCATGGGCCAAGTGTTAACCACAATGTCTCACCAGGCGTAAAGCAGTTTATTAACTCGCTTGTTTCGTTTGAGTCTGTATGAAACGAGCCGAGATGTTTAACGAATGAGCCGAGATGATATGGTTATACACGAGATGTCACACGATTAAGCCGAGATGACTATAGAGCTCTATACAATGCTAACGACATCAACAACGCACATCAGATGCAATTCCTAACCATGGGCCAAGTGTTAACCACAATGTCTCACCAGGCGTAAAGCAGTTTATTAACTCGCTTGTTTCGTTTGAGTCTGTATGAAGCGAGCCAAGATGTTTAACGAATGAGCCGAGATGATATGGTTATACACGAGATGTCACACGATTAAGCCGAGATGACTATAGAACTCTATACAATGCTAACGACATCAACAACGCACATCAGATGCAATTCCTAACCATGGGCCAAGTGTTAACCACAATGTCTCACCAGGCGTAAAGCAATTTATTAACTCGCTTGTTTCGTTTGAGTCTGTATGAAACGAGCCGAGATGTTTAACGAATGAGCCGAGATGATATGGTTATACACGAGATGTCACACGATTAAGCCGAGATGACTATAGAGCTCTATACAATGCTAACGACATCAACAACGCACATCAGATGCAATTCCTAACCATAGGCCAAGTGTTAACCACAATGTCTCACCAGGCGTTAAGCAGTTTATTAACTCGCTTGTTTCGTTTGAGTCTGTATGAAACGAGCCGAGATGTTTAACGAATGAGCCGAGATAATATGGTTATACACGAGATGTCACACGATTAAGCCGAGATGACTATAGAGCTCTATACAATGCTAACGATATCAACAACGCACATCAGATGCAATTCCTAACCATGGGCCAAGTGTTAACCACAATGTCTCACCAGGCGTAAAGCAGTTTATTAACTCGCTTGTTTCGTTTAAGTCTGTATGAAACGAGCCGAGATGTTTAACGAATGAGCCGAGATGATATGGTTATACACGAGATGTCACACGATTAAGCCGAGATGACTATAGAGCTCTATACAATGCTAACGACATCAACAACGCACATCAGATGCAATTCCTAACCATGGACCAAGTGTTAACTACAATGTCTCACCAGGCGTAAAGCAGTTTATTAACTCGCTTGTTTCATTTGAGTCTGTATGAAGCGAGCCGAGATGTTTAACGAATGAGCCGAGATGATATGGTTATACACGAGATGCCACACGATTAAGCCGAGATGACTATAGAGCTCTATACAATGCTAACGACATCAACAACGCACATCAGATGCAATTCCCAACCATGGGCCAAGTGTTAACCACAATGTCTCACCAGGCGTAAAACAGTTTATTAACTCACTTGTTTCGTTTGAGTCTGTATGAAGCGAGCCGAGATGTTTAACGAATGAGCCGAGATGATATGGTTCTACAAGAGATGTCACACGATTAACCCGAGATGACTATAGAGCTCTATACAATGCTAACGACATCAACAACACACATCAGATGCAATTCCTAACCATGGGCCAAGTGTTAACCACAATGTCTCACCAGGGGTAAAGCAGTTTATTAACTCGCTTGTTTCGTTTGAGTCTGTATGAAACGAGCCGAGATGTTTAACGAATGAGCCGAGATGATATGGTTCTACACGAGATGTCACACGATTAACCCGAGATGACTATAGAGCTCTATACAATGCTAACGACATCAACAACGCACATCAGATGCAATTCCTAACCATGGGCCAAGTGTTAACCACAATGTCTCACCAGGCGTAAAGCAGTTTATTAACTCGCTTGTTTCGTTTGAGTCTGTATGAAACGAGCCGAGATGTTTAACGAATGAGCCGAGATGATATGGTTCTACACGAGATGTTACACGATTAACCCGAGATAAATATAGAGCTCTATACAATACACGAGATGTTACACGATTAACCCGAGATGACTAATCACATGGCTTTGAATGTATATTTTTTTTTAAATAAAAGTACTTAAATTAAATATATTTTTTTAATTTTATAAAAGTATTTAATTGTAAATATAAAGTTTTTAATTTTAATTATATAGTAGAAAAGTTTTAATATTTCTTTTAAAATAAAAACTGAATTAAAAAGTTTTTAAAGTAAAAAAAAAGAAAGAAAAAAAAAACGAATTTTGGGTCGACATTGTCGACCCATCCTGTTTATTAAAATACTCTCCCACTTATTCTAAAATAAAAAAACGATTTAAAAAGTTTTGAAATTAAAAATAAATATATGGCACGACATTGTCGTGCCATTTTGCATATTAAAAATGTTTTAATATTTTTTTTTGGCGGGTTCTTTTAATTTTCCGGAAATTATTTTTTTGGTAAAATATGGCACGACATTGTCGTGCCATATTTCTTCCCATATATTCATTTAAAATAAAAATTAATTTAAAAAGTTTTTAAATTAAAAAAAAAAGAAAAAAAGTTTATGAAATTTGGCACGACATTGTCGTACCATATTTCTTCCCATATATTCATTTAAAATAAAAACTAACTTAAAAACTTTTAAATTAAAAAAAAAAAAGTTTATGAAATTTGGCACGACATTGTTGTGCCATATTTCTTCCCATATATTCATTTTAAATAAAACCTAATTTAAAAAGTTTTTAACTTAGAAAAAAAGTTTATGAAATTTGGCACGACATTGTCGTGCCATACTTAAAGTATGTTTGACTATTTTTTTGTTGAAATTTTGTGGGCCATGGTCAAAATATGGGTCGACAATCAGTGGCGGAACCAGGAGCTCGGTTCAGGGGTAGCGAAATACGAAAATTTGTTTAGGGTAACGAAAATTTGTTTCAGGTGTAGCGAAATCGCCAAAAAATGGCCAAAAATTGCAAAAAAATGGCCAAAAATTCCACTACCCGGGTAAAAGTTCAGGGGTAACGACCGCTACCCCTGGCTTACATGTAGTTCCGCCAGTGTCGACAATGTCGACCCAAACTTTTAGCTTGTGCCAAAACAAAGCTTTTGGTGTAGTCATGGGCGGCTCTAAGGGGGGCCGAGGAGGCCAACCGGCCAGGGCCCGTTTTACGCGAGGGCCCATTTGTAAAAAAATAATCTTATATATATATATATATATTATATGTATTTTTTTAAATAGGTATTAAACATTTAAACTTGGGCCCAATTAAATTCCAATCTTATAACTAAACCTATAGCCCATAATAAATTTATAAGCCCAATAAAGGGTCTAAGGGGCACATTTTTTAACGGCTCGGACAGGGCCCGTAAATCCTCGGAGATGCCCCTGGGTGTAGTGAATAAAAATAGTTTAAGCCATGTAATTAACTCGTGATGTACAAGACCAGCATTTATATTTCTATATTACCTAATGCTCGTGTGGTGATGCTATGTGTGATATTATTATTTGAGCGATTAGTAAAGGCTCATGTGCTTTGCTCAGACGCAGAAGTAACATGAACAATATCATGTGTACGTTTGAAATCTGAAAGTCTTTTACTGATACATAAGGAAGAGCACAACATGAGTAAGTCCATTTATATTCGTATCTTGGCATCAAGGTTCACGGAGTTAGCTTTTATTGTTGAAGCTAAGTAAGATGTTTTATGCACTCTTTATACATAAGGAATGGTACAGCATGAGCAAGTCCATTTATATTATTATTGTAACAATTTCTGAGCTGGCTTGACTTAATTGAAACAGAAATAACATAATTAGATATTGTAACAATTTCTGCGTACATATTCTCTACACTATGGACCGTAATGACGTCTCTACGTCTCTTTGGACATTGCTCGTGTTGGATAATTTTATCTTGCAACGTAACTCTAAGTAGTCAAAAACATTATATGTAACTATGACTACGAAAAGTAGAGAGATTATCAAATACCCAATCCAATAATACCCGTCGTTAGGGATGAGCAGCACCAACACAAAAGATAGAGGTGCAAGTATCGCCGAGAAGCAGAAGACACATCTTAGGATCATGTAAAAGTAGTATATACGCGACGAGCATTCATTGGCAAAATTCTCAATGTAACCGGCCATAGCAAAAAAGAGTACTGAAGTCGGTATTGCAATGACGTAGGAAACTACTCCCATGTTGGAAAAGAACGTGTGAGTTTCAAAAGGTGACTTATTTGTGAACTTGAGTTGACAAACTTGTGCCAACGATGGAAACATAGCGAAAAGAGCCACGGTAAGTACGAATTTCCAAATTTTCTTGTAGTGATGAAACCTGACATGAAACAGTATATAGATTTCACGTTGTGGCAATGTGTCTTTGAACTCATTTTTTTCATCAGAACTGACCTACTACCCATGTAAGCAATTACGAGTATATAGATTTCACAACAATCAACCATTCAACCCACTTAAGTTCAAAAAAAAAAAAAAAAGAACCCCAGTTATGCGAATAAAACCATATCTTACTTTGAAGGGAGTGTGGGAAATGACTGTAGTTCTGCTTCATTTGATGTGAGTGGTATGTTAATGGGAACGTGCCGCATGCTTGTGGTGTTGGATTCAGGTAGGTTGTAACCGTCGGGAGCTTCAAACCTTCCATAAGAAGAAAAAGCATGATAATACAGTACTTAACGTTATTGGATAGGAATTACAAAAATGAAAAAGAAAAACGTAAGTGGAACTTTACTGTGAATTGCGTGGGAGTTGCTGTACGTCGGAAATGGGAGCTCTTCCGGTAAGAATACATGGATCGTAGTCTAAATTGTTCATGGCGACTTTAGGATGATCGATGAGAGTGTATCATGAAGTGGTGAAATGCCGAAATGGTGAAATGAAAACTTATAATGAAGACTACTCAACTCTGGAGTGTTTATAGTGTAAATTAGGATAACTAGGTTTGTAGGGGTATGACTGTAAATATACATTAAATTATATGTGGATGTATCAAACCATCCGATCAATTCCCTTTTAAAAAATTCGGACGGATCGTGATTATGGGAACGTCTGGTACTATCTGTAATTGAACCTGTAATCCTAGAATACATTTAAATACTCCGTATTTAATAACTTCTAATACCCACTTTATTTACGGTGAAAACATTTTTTTATGTTTATTTTGATTTTTATTATTTTTGACTTGTCAAATTTTATAGTTTTTGTTATGTATTTTTTTTCAGTAATTTTATCCACTTTATTAACAGGACAAGACAATCTTTTATTTTTTGCTTCGTATTTTTTATGTTTTACTATTTTTGAATTATCAAACATTACATTTTTTGTCTCATTTTTTTATTTCGCAGTTTAAAATAAAAAACAAAATTAAAAAAGTCGTTAAAGGTGTAAGAAGAAGGATTAGAAGGGGTGGGGGTAGTGTACATTTTGACTGATCGTGATAGTGATCGATTGGTGGTATTTGGTTTAGGTTTACATTTTTTGTCTCATTTTTTTATTTCGCAGTTTAAAATAAAAAACAAAATTAAAAAAGTCGTTAAAGGTGTAAGGAGGATTGGGAGGGGTGGGGTAGTGTACATTTTGACTGATCGTGATAGTGATCGATTGGTGGTGTTTGGCTTAGGTTTACATTTTTTGTGTCATTTTTTTATTTCACAGTTTAAAATAAAAAACAAAATTAGAAATGTCGTTAAAGGTGTAAGAAGGAGGATTGGAAGGGGTGGGGTAGTGTGTACATCATGACTGACCGTGATAGTGATCGGTTGGTGGTATTTGGCTTAGGATTATGAAGTCAAAGATAAATAATTTGTGTGTTTTAAACTTTAGGATTGAGTGTGAGGTACCATCTCCAAAAAGAATATAAAACTTTGCACTTATAGGAAATTTCCAAGTCAGTTCGCCTGGATAAGCTTCTCTGCTGAACCAAATTTACGTTTACACTAATAATTGAAATATCCACTTTTGTTACATATCTAACATGCATATATAACCTTTTTTTTTTTTTTTTTTTTTTTTTTTTTTTTTTTTTCAATTCAAGTTTATTATTAAGAAAATATCACTAAAACATTTAGAAAATCCTATCGAGAACGTGTTCACCTTTCGAAAATATGTGTATTTACGATTTTGACAAGTAAAAGGTAAGAATGGATATAAGGTAAGCTTAAATGCCTAGATGCTTTTGCAATAAAAAAAGTATTTTCGAATCTTCAACACCTTTGTATGTACTCATTTCAAGTTGATAATATACAAATATAAGTTAACTCATACAAACTAGTAGAGTGCACCGTGCACTGTGCACGCAATATGCTTTTACATCGATAGATATGATGCGGCTGTGACCGGCGTGACAAAGGAGGTGGTTTGTATGTCGGTATGTGTGATAGTAAAATAAATCTCGATAGTTTACGTCATGGAAAGAAAAAGACAAGACTTTCGAAGGGTTTAAGGAGCACTCCCAAGTATGTTATCTTGTTTGGCGATAGTCTTTAATATCTAGCAACAGAACGGTAGTCAAGTTAGTTGGGCAGATGTTGGGCTGTTTCTAATGGACTGGCGTCGTATGATATTATGGGCCTGATATTACCCTTTTTGGCAGACACTGTACATATATAAATTTAAACAAGGAAAGTGAAATAATTAATTACTATTGCATTTGCAAATAATGAAAAGTAAAAAACAATATTGTATTATTTTATACATGTTCTTTTGCTTGTATAAGGAGAACATGGTTATTGCTATCATAAGATTAACATAACTATCTATTTCACATCCAAATACAAAACTAGTAACAAGAAACACAACAAAATACGGATATGGCTTAACTCTTAACATGTTTACTAGCCGGGTGCTCGCGCGTTGCGGCGGCGGGTACCCTGTGATTGAAAATTTTTGCGATCAATATTTTGCTATTATATGTTTACCGTGACAATAACTTTATAGAAAAAGAGATTTTTTTTTTTCTTTTTTTTTTTTTTTTTTTGGTTGTAATATTGTTAAGCAATAGCATACTATTTCATATAAAAATAATAGTGCACCCACGTGATATGAGTTACAAACCAGGTGAGTTTTGAGTTACTTTTCGTTTTGGTTTGATACAAACAAAAATTGATAATCCAAAAAATGATTTGGCTAATACTCGGTCCAAACTTAAAACTTATAGTACTCGACCCAATGTAAATTTTATTTTAACAAACATTGATACCCGGCCCACAATTACAATTTAGTTAACAATACTCGGCCCAAGAATTACCTAGTGATACTCGGCCCAACAATACTCGGCCCAAATCCAATAATTGAGATAACCGGTCCACTTCACAAGTTGATAACCTAGATAAAACCTAATCAATAACCACAACCTAAACTCATTTCATTTCATCTCTTGTACGCAGCCAACATTTTTTCTCTCTTCCCAAAAGTCTCACACCTAACTCTTTTTGATACACAACCCCACTAAAAAACTTGTCTTTATTTTTGTTCTGTTATGATCCCACATCGGCCAAATATGGGATTGGTTGATGGTTTATAAAGTCTAGGTGTCCCCTCCTCTTACAAGCTAGCTTCTTGAGTAAGTTCTACACTTGGACTTATGAACATTGATACGAGCCTAGTATGGGATAGGTTCGTATCAATTGGTATCAGAGCTAGTCCTACCTTTCGAGGTTCCAACACTCGGAGTAGTGGCTTGGACCCGAAAGAAGGGTGCCAACTGTGACCAACATAGCCATGACCAACGAGCTCGGAGTGGTGGCTTATGGAGTAGTGGCTTGGACCCAAAGAGGGGTGCCAACCGTGACGAACTAGGACGTTGGTTCTTCAAAGGGTGGGGTATTGTTATGATCCCACATCGGCCAAGTATGAGATTGGTTGATGGTTTATAAAGTCTAGGTGTCCCAACCTTTTACAAGCTAGCTTTTTTAGTGAGTTCTACACTTGGACTTATGAACATCGATACGAGCCTAGTATGGGATAGGTTCGTATCATGTTCTTTCTCTGAGATTCGAAATACAAACACTCCTTTATATCGAAACCTTTTTGTTGTTGCTTGAATCTGTGTTCGTACCAGGTAGGTTTTGATTTGAAATGAGGTTGTTTGTTCTTGAGTTTTCTGTTTGTAAAGATCAGTGATGGATTGTGTTGGATCTTTAAAGATCTTTGATTAATTCGAAAAACAAGCCTGAGATCTTTTTATTTGGAACTTTTTGTTTTCGTTTATGATCTTGACAAAAAAATTGGTCTGATTTCAAGTTAGGTGGTTTATTTGTCACAACTATAAATATGGATTAAGATTATAAGTTAATTCACAGTGGCCACATAAAACAAAAATACAGTAGGAATACAAAAAATAGATTTTCTTCTAAAATAGGGTGGGTTGAAGCCTTTGAGAAAACTTAGGATGAGTTTTGACTTGTTTGACTCAATTGGTATCAGAGCTAGTCCTACCTTTCGAGGTTCCAACACTCGGAGTGGTGGCCTGTGGAGTGGTGGCTTGGACCCGAAAGAAAGGTGCCAACCGTAACCAACATAGTCGTGACCAACGAGCTCGGAGTGGTGGCTTGGACCCAAAGAGGGGTGCCAACTGATAAGTCTTGTATTATGCATATTTATACCCTTCGATATTATATGAATTATATATCTATTTACTCTTATTTACAGAACTTTTGGTACTTAATATATGAATAAACATGCAGGGCTAATGATCTAAGAAAATACACGAAAGAGACGAGAAGCTAATGACTCAAAAGACTTAGAAGAAATAATCACATGGTTTGGCAAATGTACACCGATCTTATGGAGAAAGAGCGCCGGTTACGGGCGCCATTGGTCAACTATGTACCTACGGGTCAACACTGAAGTACGCCGGTTTAATATTTAAAGAGCGCCAGATAAGTGAAGTGAAGCCCGCCGGTTTTATACTACTGTGCGGCGTACTTCACCTGTCAGTTATACTTCTTCATTAATGAGACACTTCAATGATAAGGCCAATCACTTGCCTATCATAACTCACCAGACACGTCCTAGGGCCACTTCTCCACCTATAAATAGTGGCCAATTCGGAGTAGAAAGGGCACCAATCACAAATCATTTCAATACAATTGTTACACCCATATCCCGGTAAGGTACTATATATGTATCTAATAAGATCTGTATCATGTGTTATGAGTTAAGTGGTAAATAAATGAGTGGTCAATGTAGAAAGAATAAGACTAGAAGGACTAAGATTGCCAAATAAGTAAAGTTAAATTATTAAATATCTAATTAGAAGAAATTGGGAGAGAGTTCCAGAAAATAGAAGAGTGTGTGAGCTGTGCGTCGATCTAGGAAGAGAAAAGAGGAGGGAAACTCCATTTTATCCAATCAAGCCTTTTTAATCATCTTCAAGTGTTATTAAGTCATTTAGAAGCATTAATTGATCATCCCCACCACAAGTAAGTGTTTTCCCTCAATTTGTAAATTAGGGTTTATGTTATAAGATTTGGGGATAATGGGATTGGCTAGTAGTAACATGATTTGTTAGTTAATTAGTCCCTAATTTGAGATGATTATGATATAGGAAGCAAGAAAGAAGTGGGAAGCCATTGCTAGTGGGTTGTGATTGAGAATCAAGGTAAGTATATGGTTATAACATGGTTTGTTAGCTTTATCATATGTTATGTATGATAATGGTTCATGTTTGTTAGCTTTATCATGTTTGATTACATGGTAATGGTGAAGGATAGGGTATAGGGTGCGTTAGCTAGTTATGGATCCATCAATAGGCTTAGCTTAGTTAGTCGTTGGGCTAACTATGGGATGAGGTTCAACATTTTGGGTTGATCGCGTTTAGGCTGACTAAGTTGGCGTGAGGTAAGTGCCCCTATATCGCTAGCTTAACTAGTGATTAGACTAGTTATGGTTATGTTATGATTTATATCATATGTTGTTTAGCTTGTTATGCCATGTACTTACTAAGCGTTTCGCTTACGTGTTTAGTTGTAATGTTTTCTTGATAGGTACCGAAGAATCGAGCAAAGGTAAGGGTAAGATTTAAGTGATTATGTAGTAGAAGTTCATCTTGAAGAAGTTGTAGTAGAAGATCGTATTCTTTTGGACCAAGCATATTGAAGTTGGAAGCCCTGAAGTGTCTTTTCGTGTCTTGGTATACTTCAATCCTTGTGGTCATTTTGTTATTCATGGTCTTGTGGTCATATATGGTTCTTTGTTCATGTTTAGGTCAAGGGTCAAGTTTGTGTATATATTATGACGTCTATATGGTAATGGTTATGGTTGTAGTCAAACTTTATAGGGGTGTTTGGCAAATAGCCAAATCCACCCATTTTGGGAAGTTACGGGTCATGATGTTGTACTAACACTCTTTCAATATATTAGAAATGTTAAGTTATGTATAAATCCAAATGGATATGTAGTAGTTATGTGTTTTGTGTAAAAAGTGTGTTTTGGAAATTAGTTAAAGAGGGTGTTTGGTATAAGTGGGTTTTTACCCATTTTAGGGTGTGAACGGGTCATGGGTGTATGAGATAAGCTTAGTATGTCAAAATATGTATATTGGTCAAGTATGGTGGGTAAAGGAAGTGTTTTAAGTGATTTGGAGTGTAATGGGTCCAAATGTGTTAATGCATAACCCGTGAAATTGTACATCTTGGTTCTGAGTTTGTTCATCTTGGTTCTGAAGTTTGTTCATCTTGGTTCTGAGTTTGTTCATCTTGGTTCTGAAATTTGTTCATATTGGTTCTGAAATTTGTTCATCTTGGTTCTGAGTTTGTTCATCTTGGTTATGAATGTGGGTTTTGGCAGATTTTTGGCAGACTTTGAAAATTCATATCTTTTGAACCGTAAGTTGTTACGGGTCGCACCACCCGTCGTTTTGAAGGTAATTGAGTCTAGTTTCATGTAAAAATAGTCTCAAGTTCCAGATATTTATAGATTTTTGTCAGTTCATTAAAGAGTAGCAGCGGGTCAGTTTCCAGGTAGACTTTTTGCGAAAAATTTTCACGTTTTTAGTCGTGTCGGGTCACGGGTGTTACAACTTGGTATCAGAGCTTCGGTCTAAGAGATTTAGGATTTCTCCTTAGGATTTCCTAGACTTAGGCCTTGTGTAGATGCGTTTAGAACTAGTGTTTGTTATTTGTGTATTGTTTGGATGATTTTGAGGACACGTGTGTTAAATATTTTTATGACTACGCCTGGCCACCGTAGTGATAAAAATATGGTACATATGTAAAATTGAAATCATTTGGACCATACACGGGTGACAAGCTAGGGTGTTTAGTATAAAAATAGAGATGTAATTCATGCATCGGCTATGTATATGATTATGCTTAATAGTATGAATTGCTAAATTTCAGTATAGTAGAAAAGATGGCGGCAATTTGGAATAAGGAGGTGTTGAGAGCGACCTCTTCCCGCCATGATAGTGATGAACATAATGATGGAGACTCTAATAGTGACACTTCAATATCAATGTCGGAGAACCTTAATCCTAGAAGTTTTACTAGAGCGGAGTTGAAAGAATTGGATACTCTGGTGACGGATAGAGTGGGAAGGGCCATTGAGAAAGCTATGCCCTTTTATGTTAATAAAAACAACCGAGAATTCGCAAAAGATATTCCAAGAGGAGATAGAGAAGCTTAAAAAAAGTGGGGAGCTAGTGAATGATCCGAATGCTAGACCCGGAGTGGGGAAGGAGAAATCTACTTATCGTGACTTCACCGCTTGTGCTTCACCTACATTCACGGGATCTCTTGACCCGTTAAAGAGTTCTAGGTGGATTACCGATATAGAAGGTGGATTACCGATATAGAAGGTAGTTGGTAGCAAATGTTTGGTTGATTACCAACTACCTTCGTGAAAGGGCTAAAATATGGTGGGAAGGTAAGGCGAATGAAAAAGGGTAGTGCTTGGAGAGAAGCGTGTGTTAATACAAATATCGTCCCAAAAATGTTATTTATATTTTACGATCTTTACTTAGTTTTGTTAATGACAAATACAAGGTATATCTTTTAGCAAATCATAAATACAAGCTAAAGTCTTTTTAGAACACATTTGCATTTCACAAGATCACTATAATTTACATTTTATACATTTACATGTTTAATTCCTAAAATGGAAACTTTATTTTTCAAAAGTTAGAATGACATCATGGCATACATCATGAACACAATCTTGAAAAGATTTTGTGATATTTTGTTTAGATCTTCAAGCCAAAGAGTTGACATTTGAAGATATGGAAATATTGTGCAAGATTTGGAAAGATTTGGAGATCTCTTAGTTGTCCTGCACTGGCGGATCTAAGTGCATACAAGGACGGATCCAATTTTTGGGATCCGCCAGCTGTTCACTCAGTTTGCCTATAAATAGCAAGCTGATCATTTGGACAATTCATCACTTACATAGCATAAAATATATATTCTTTCATATTACTAACCCACATCATTCAATTCATACTTAGTGATCTTTCTTTTGTAGCAAAAGAGATCAAGCATTATCAAGCTTCAACAGTGTGTTGCAAGACTTGCTAGTTACCTACTGTGTAACTCATTAGAGCTTAGGCATCATTATTACATCTTCCATTCAGTAGAATCCGGTTTGTGTTTTAGTTCTCAAAACACTTAGTGTAAAATGATGAAGCCAAAGAAGTTGATTGCCAAAAATAATAAAGCCAAAATGATGCTTTATAATGCTTAACCTAAGAAGGAATATGAAAGAGTTTTTAAGTGCAAAACGGCTAAAGATATTTGGCAATCATTAATTATCACTCATCAAGGGAACTCACAAGTCAAAGATAACAAAATTGATCTTCTTGTTCAACAATATGAACAATTTGTTATCTCTGAAGATGAGACTATTGATAGTGCTTTTGCTAGGTTTAATACTATTATTACATCTCTTAAAGCACTTGACGAATATTTTTCTAGTAAGAATTTTGTCAGGAAATTTCTAAGAGCACTCCACCCAATGTGGAGAGCAAAGGTGACAGCTATTGAAGAATCTAAGGATCTCTCAAGTATGACACTGGACGAGCTCATAGGAAACCTCAAAGTTCACGAGATGGTAATGGAAAAAGATTCAGAAATAGTCAAAGGCAAAAGGAGAAAATAAAGTCCATTGCCTTGAAAGCTAGGGTAGAGTCAAGTGATGATGAAGAGTCTTGCTCAAATAGTGAAGATGAAGAATATGCCATGGCCGTAAGAGATTTCAAGAAATTCTTCAGGAGAGGAGGAAAGTTTGTGAAAACACCTCGTGAAGAAAAGAAATGCTTCCGAAAAGATCATGATGATAAGAAAGAAAAGGTAGATAGAAAATGTTTTAGATGCGGGGATTCTAGTCACTTGATAGGAGAATGTCCAAAGCCTCCAAAGAACAAATCTCAAAAAGCACTTGTTAGTAGAACTTGGAGTGACAGTGAAGATAATGACGACAAGCCAAAGAACAACGAAGTTGCTCTCATGGCTAACAACACAGAAGAGGTACATTCTGACTCGTCATACTCTTTCATTAATGATGACACGCTAGATATAGAATATAACAAACTACGTGAAATCACTCTAAAAATCATAAGCAAAAATAAGTTCTTAAAAACTAAAAAGAAATTTTTAGAAAACCAAATTCATCAAGTCATAGAGTTAGAAAAAGATAAAAGTGTTAAAACATGTGTCTTATGTCAGAAATTAAAACATGAAATAGAAACACTAAAGTTTACACAGGAAAATCTTGTCAAACAAAACTCCAAATTCAAAAGATTTGATAAGCACATAAACTGTGCAGATGACATAATGAGGTTACTAAAAATGCCTCATGGTAGTTTCAAACCAGATTTTATGAGAAATGGATATTTAAGTGACTTTTAGAATCAAACGATAAAAGTAAATAAAACTGTTGTTCCAACTGAGTCAGAGACTCACGGATCCAACGGATCCAAAATTTTGGATCCGCCAGGTATTCCCAAGGGATCCGCAGATACAGTAATTAAACAGAAAGGTCATAATTTGGATTGTACTGAATTTGTTAAGGCATCTAGAAAAACTAGCACTAGTACAACTACAGGAAAAGATCGAGTTAAAAATAAAAATAAAGTTAAAACAATTGTAGACTCCTCATTCTATGAAGGAACCATGCCTAGAGAACAATTGGCCTCAATCCCCTTCGATTATCTCCTAGATATTAGTGAACCGTGGTAATGTTATGTTTAACCCAAACGGACCCATGAGATATTGGGGACCAAATGCTTAAGTTTTCCTTAGGTGTGCTTGAAAATTAAATTAGATCCAGATGAGTGGATTAAAGATAATGGGAGTTCAAGACACATAACGAGAAACAAATGTCTCTTCTCAACCTACCAAGTGTACGACGGAGCTAATGACAGATTCGGTAGCATTCTTAAAAGTAAAATTATCGGAAAAGGTACGATCTCTCATGACTCTCTCTCTATTTATGATGTTACTCATGTAGATAATTTCGGTTTTAACTTACTTAGTACAAGTCAATTGTGCCACAAAAAGTATAACGTCCTTTTCAGTGAAAATGGAAGTAAAATACTTAAAGACGGGATAACAGTAGGAAAAGGTGTTTTAAAGAATAACGTATATGTTATGAAATTAGATAAAACACCTAAAGACAAACTTTGTCTCACTTCTTTGGACGATAACTCAACTCTATGGCATCGAAGCTTAGGTCACGCCAATATGAGGTTAATTCAATCCTTATCATCTAAGGAACTCGTTAGGAACCTGCCTAAGTTGACATATAACCAAACCTTTTGTGATGCTTGCAAAATAGGAAAACAAGTTCATAATAGCCATATGGCTAAAAACACGGTATCTACATCTAGGTGTCTAGAATTGTTGCGTATACATTTGTTTGGTCCATCCGCTATACAAAGTTATGGAGGAAACTTCGATACTTTGGTTATAGTAAATGATTACTCTAGGTATACATGAACAAAATTTTTGAAAACTAAAAACAAGGCATTTGATAAGTTTGAAATTTTAAGTAAGATAATTCAAAACCAAATAGGAAACAATGTAGTGTCAATAAGAATCAACCATGGTCAAAAATTTGACAACAAAACCCAATTCGGAGCTTTTTGTAATGGCATTTCATATAACTTAGTTATATGAACTTAAGCAAGAACCAAAATATTGGTATAATTGACTTAAGACTTTCTTAATAGACAATACTCTCTTCACCAAGAAAAATGGATCATATGTTATCATAGTCCATATATATGTGGATGACATTATGTTCGGTTCAACTTGTCAAGAGCTATGCAACGATTTCTCAAAAATAATGCATGACGAGTTTGAAATGAGTATGATGGGGGAACTAAACTTTTTATTAGGTCTCCAAATTAAACAATTAGATGATGAGTTACTCTTCAACCAATCCAAGTATATCAAGGATATGCTTAAGAAATTTGGTCTTGAAGACTCAAAACCTATGAAAACACCAATGTTCTCCTAAACCAAACTCACTAAGGATGAAGAAAGTAAATCCGTATATAGCACTAAATATAGAGGAATGATTGGTAGTTTACTCTATCTTACGGCTAGTAGACCGGACATTATGTTTAGTGTTTGTCTATGTGCACGCTTTCAAGAAGATCCCAAAAATATCCCATCTTGAAGCCGTTAAAACGGATATTTAGGCATATTAAAAAGGCACTACACATTTAGGATTATGGTATCCCAAAGGCACGGGTGTAGAAACCATAGTGTATGCCAATTTAGAACATCCCGGTAATTATGTTGATAGGGAAAGTACAAGCAGTGTAAGACACTGTTTCACTTCATGATTTACTAAGAAACAAACAGCCCTCGCAACTTCAACTATCAAGGCAGAGTATGTCAACAAGCACTGTGGATGAAACAAGCTCTCGTCGACTATGGAATTGTACTCAACGACATTCCCATTCTTTGTGACAACAAAGGAGCTATCGATCTTAGCAAAAACCCAGTCCAACATGCTAGAACCAAACACATAGAAATACGTCATCACTTCCTTCGTGACAATGTTCAGAAGGGAAATATCTCAATTGAGAAAGTTTCCTCAGAGGACAACATTGCCAATATCCTCACAAAACCTCTCCTAGAGACTTTCTTAGACTTGGTTTAGGATTAATAGAACCTAGTGAGTAAATATAACAATAGCTCGAATCTTAGATTAACCAAACGCAGGCAATACCAAAATTGGTGTTCTGATCCTGCGGATCCAAACGACAATAAGGGCGGATCCCTTATTTTGGATCCGCCGGATCCGTCGCCTGTTGAGCCAACTTTCTTTATAAAACAAACACCCTTTACTGTACATCACATCCCCCAAAAACATACATCCCACTGGAATTCGATTTCTATCACTCCAAACCCAGAACTTAGGTCATTCTCCACCATCAATTTGTGCTTGAATCATCTCTGTAAGTATCCTAATCATAATCTAATTCATAATCTGAGTCTAGGATTTCTATTTGTTGCACAAAATCAAAACTTGAGGTTTATGCATTTTTCTCATAAATTCATGAAACATGTTCAATTAAATTACATAACAAATCATGTTTTCATTAGTTAGGAATTGGATATCATAATGCATTATCATCAAACACCCCATGAGAAATTTGTATAAAAATCTTCTCACAATTAGGAAAAACGGTTTTCAATCATTGTTCATACAAATACAAAAACGTTAATTTTTACATCACGTGCATAATATCTCTTGAATGCTAAAGAGAGTACATAACTAATATGTATTTTCGGGTACATTCAAGCGCAGCTCCATCAAACAGGAGCGTTTGGGTTATCTCACATTTTTACTACAAAAACTTGCATCAATAAACCTTCACGCATCAAAGGAGTCGAGATAACCGCACCTCCACATTGTTCTCATATAGGCACACACTAGAAATATATATGTATTCAGATGATTCCAACTAAAATGATATATTTTTCGTGTCTAGGTAAATTATGCCTCCCGCTACTAATTATGACCACAAAGAAACTACCAAGTACCTACCCAAACACCATCAAACCAAAGGACTCACAGAAGCTCAAATCAAAATCTTTAAGTCATTAGAAAACCGTTATGTTCACGAAGGTAGAACGGTAGACTCATCATTTTTAGAAGAAACTAATATCCGTGAACAATTAACCGCTATCCAATTTAATCATCTCCTCGACATAAATGAGCCTATCATTCCTAGGTTTATACTTGAATTTTATGCTTCCATAAAACTTAGCACTGACGACTTGGGATTTTTGAGCATCCATTTCAAAGTAAACCAAAATCAATTTAGTTTCCCTTTGGATCAATTCGGAGAAGTTTTAGGTATTCCTAGTCAAGGAACTTGTTTTTACTCAGACAAATGGCCATTATCCATCCTAGAGTCCAACCTTGGTCGTGACCACCCATACAACACACCTCTCACTTCTAAAGAAATTATCCGTGATCATCTCTTCAATCCTAGAACCAACCCAACTAAGAAAATCCGAGGTAAACAAGTAAATCGAGATCCATTTGCTATGGAACTTAATGAACTCAAACCTCAATTTAAGAAACTAGAGGAGATTCTTAGAGCAAATGTCATTAGCACTGTTGGAAATAGAGATCATGTAAATGCTAGTCTATGCTACATGCTCTACTGTGTGTCGACCCATCAACAATTCAATCTAGCCTACTATATAGCCAAAAGAATGGCCGACATACCTGTCTTAGGTACCACCGCAATGCCATATGGAATGCTTCTTACTCGTCTGTTTAGAGCTTCTATTCCTATTCCTCCAAACTCATATGGTTTTCTTCCAGACTACACCGAAATTCCACACACCTTCGTTCCTCTTAGTGATCATAGAGTAGCAGTAGTAAAAGGAAAACGCGCACATTCTCCAACCTCATCTTCATCATCGGCTAGTGACGAAGATGGTTTACCTAACTCTAGGATTCCTCCGCCCGAATACTTGCGTCAACTTCCTTCCATTGATAATGAATTTATGGAGCATCGACAAAGAAAGGGAATGATGAAAAATCTAGGTCGATGGATCATGAAACTTTATAAGGGTCAGAAGAAAATAATCAAGATGTTGAACAAATAGTGACATCTTAGGAGTGTATGGTACAAGACTTTATCTGATTATGTATTGTTGAATTTATGTGCTTCTTAAAGATTTTATAGTACTTAAATTTTATGAGAATCAACTTAACTTTGCTAGACGATAACACGTATTGTTATCAATTTTTCCGATTTTAAGCCACTGTTTGGCTTAACTCCTTTTATGGTAAGCTCTGATGATCAGTTTTATTTATATGATAACGTGTGTTAGAACCTATATATTTGGTAGTTTTGTATCATATATTAGCTATTGCATACGTTTTAGGAGAATTTTCGGGATTTGAACGAATAACGAAAATTTTGACATATGTTCTGTTTACTTTCTAAGTTTTCATACGACGGATTTGGCGGATCCCAGAATTTGGATCCGCCTAGTGTATTCCTTGGCTCCGCCAGACATACATCTGCGGATTCCACGGATCCAAAAATTTGGATCCGTCTTTGATGTCAATTGGATCCGCAGGTTCATCAGTAGATTTTTCAAAATTCTCGTTTCATCCCGATACTTAGATTTTAGACTATAAGTATTCTTAGAGATTGTTTACTGATCATTAGTCTCTTTAAAATAATTTAAGAACTCTTAGAACCTTAAGAAAATCAATTTCCCACCAAAATTTGAATTTTCAAATTTATGTGCAAGTTACCTTTCTATAACACATAAGGATCCTTTTAATTGGTTCCTTGGAATCCGTGAATCAATCACATTTCATTCTTTTGAGTCATATTCTGCATTTCTTCATGTCAACTCCATTTCTATGGATTGACCTTCACAATAGGACAAACCACTTTATCTTGTTCCAAGTTTTTGGAAACCAACATTAATCCAAACACCAATTTCCATACACTTTAGGAGCTATAAATTAGAAACTTAAGATAGTCATAACACACAAAATCATCATCATCTTTACACATCAATCCTGCAAACTTCTCACAATGCACAAATCAAACAACTCATACTTATCCAGACCACACAGAAGGACTGCTAGGATTAGTGTTAGACCTTACTGGTTCGTAAATCCTATTACTAACGTAAACTTTCCTACCATATCCACTACTACTACAACTCCCATCATAACCCCTGTGGTTAACACATCCTCACCTCCAAGATCACCATCACCTATCATAATTTCACTAAGTACAACACCATCACCCACATGTAACACACCATCACCTATAACTACACCAGTAGCTTCCTCACCACTACCTACACCATCTCAAGAAAGAAAATCATCATCAACACCAAATTCACCCAACCTTCAATCACATGATCTACTCACCACACTTCAACACATTGATGAATCAATGTGGCTAAATCAACCAAACAATCAAGTAAATGATGCACTTGATTATCTCAACGCTTCTTCTAACATGAGAGACTCTAACTTACATGATACTAAGGACTTAGAAGCTATGTGGCTTGCTTCCATCATATCTCCATCAAACCCAACCAATTCCACTCCATAGGAGCTTTTAGTTTTTCCTAGTATACTCTTATTGTACTTCCTAGTATTATTCTAGGATTCCCTCTATTTTAGGAACTTTCTTATGCAATATCATATTTGAGACGTTTGTCACAAACAAATTTTCAATGAATGAATGATATGTCTTGATGTTTGTAAGTGATCAATTACCTGAAATATTATCTTATTTTGTTACATGGTTGGTTTGGCTTCTCATATTTAACTTAGGCATATTTCTATCAGACACTAACTTTTGACTTTTTCAAAAGTCATACGGGTTGATCCTTAATGATTGTTTGGCTTACACATATGCATATTACTACATTGGTAGAATCATTCTATAGTTGGTTTTCACTTCACATAATTATCTCATCATGTGTACAAAGGTACAAATTATTGATCAGACACTTAATGTTGACTTTTTAAAATCAAATGAGTTGAAACTTATTGTTTGGCTGATAATTACATATGCATTCTACTTCCATGAAGTAACTAACTTTTCTTTTGTAGCATCTCATACCCTTGAAATGTATACGTTGGTACTCTAGCAATGGGGAGTATACATCGAGGGGAGCACATCATATTCTAACCATTTGCTTTGTAGGTTCATACATCATAATCTTGGTACTCCATTTAGGGGGAGTGTAAACCAAGGGGGAGCTTTAAAGTTCTTAAAATCGCATTCCTCTATGCATATCTTCTTTTTATTTCGACAAAAAGAGGGAGAAATGATTAAGTTTCATCAACTGTGAAACTTCACAGTACATACATTTATACTTGAAATTGATTTCAAAACTTGCATAAAATAAACTTAATCTATATTTTTAAAGAGACTCATACTTTATTTATTACTTTGCTTAAAAATACACCTTATGTTTTGTCATCAACAAAAAAGGGGGAGATTGTTAATACAAATATCGTCCCAAAAATGTTATTTATATTTTACGATCTTTACTTAGTTTTGTTAATGAAAAATACAAGGTATATCTTTTAGCAAATCATAAATACAAGCTAAAGTCTTTTTAGAACACATTTACATTTCACAAGATCACTAGAATTTACATTTTATACATTTACATGTTTAATTCCTAAAATAGAAACTTTATTTTTCAAAAGTTAGAATGACATCATGGCATACATCATGAACACAATCTTGGAAAGATTTTGTGATATTTTGTTTAGATCTTCAAGCCAAATAGTTGACATTTGAAGATATGGAAAGATTGTGCAAGATTTGGAGATCTCTTAGCTGTCCTGCACTGGCGGATCCAAGTGCATACAAGAACGGATCCAATCTTTGGGATCCGCTGGAGCCGCCAGCTGTTTATACTCAGTTTGCCTATAAATAGCAAGCTAATCATTTCGACAATTCATCACTTACATAGCATAAAATATATATTCTTTCATATTACTAACCCACATCATTCATTTCATATTTAGTGATCTTTCTTTTGTAGCAAAAGAGATCAAGCATTATCAAGCTTCAACAGTGTGTTGCAAGACTTGCTAGTTACCTACTGTGTAACTCATTAGAGCTTAGGCATCATTATTACATCTTCCATTCAGTAGAATCCAGTTTGTGTTTTAGTCCTCAAAGCACTTAGTGTAAAAGGGAGTAGTTGTACCCTTGTAAAGAACTCGACATCTAGCTTAGTGTCGGTAATTGTATAGGCGACGTTAGGGTGGTTCTTCCTTGAAGTAGAACTCGGTATTTAGCTTTGTACTGGAAAAAGGGTGTAAGCAACGTGTATTAAGGTTTTTCACCGCCGAGAAGGGAGTTTGTTTCTTAGTAAAGAATAACTCTCGAGTTAGAGACTCGAGGAGTGGAGTAGGGCAAGGAAGAGAGTCTGATGCGTGGTTTTGCAACCTTACAACAGGTTTTACCTCTCGAGGGATCTCAAGAGGCTTGCAATCCCCACCAGGCAGTGTACCTGACCGATGTAGTATAGTGTAGTGGCAAGTACCGGGGGATTGATCGTTCTCTAGGGGAATAGTGTCGTTAGGATTGAAAAACTACTTTAATAGGTCTAAGGGTGAGGGAAGATTCTTTTTGTATTTTTATATTTTTTATAAAAGCAAGTAAAATCTCGGGTTTGAAGGAGTGGACGGAATTAGTTGCTAGTCAACTAACCCAAATAACTACAATTGCAAATAAAAT
Organism: Artemisia tridentata subsp. tridentata; assembly: GCA_021014915.2. Classification (NCBI taxonomy): domain Eukaryota; kingdom Viridiplantae; phylum Streptophyta; class Magnoliopsida; order Asterales; family Asteraceae; genus Artemisia; species Artemisia tridentata. Next base: position 133,318,543 of record CP139507.1, on the reverse strand, counting down.
AAAATAACTGAAAATGAAAAGGTTGTGGAACTTATATGGAGAGAAATGTGTTTACTTAGATTTCCTTACTCCCTAACTATCTTTTACCGGTTGATTAGTGTGTATTAATTGCGTGGATGACGGGTGTATTCCTTAATACCAATCGTGGGGTGGTGTACGTACTTCCCCAACTCTACAAGCTCCTACTTCACTCCTATGCCGAGCCGGCTAAGAAGCTCCTAAGATGGGATCACTAGAATTCGCTCATGCATTAAATACAACCATAAAAACCTTAGTACGCATTGGTTCATGTTTCTTAAGACGTTCAAGCAAGTTACCGTATAGGAGGTTAGCCAGTTTTCTTAAGCCTAACATCGATAAACAATCATCCAATACAATTGATAACACACCAACAACCAATAATCAATAGTTAGGTTTCATTAGATCTAAGCAAACACAAGATAAATCTAGCCTAGCATGTTAATTAAAAGACAAGAACAAGATATAATCAAACAACATATAGACATATTGAATGATTAATTGATTACTTATCTTCAATTAAACATGGGAGATCCAAGGGTATAAAACCCTTAAAAATGGCAGAAAATTCGTCTTAGGGTTTCTCCTCACAAAGTTGCACACTAATGACTAAAAATTGCAAAACTATATATAGAATTTAGGGTCTGACGGCGTCACGTTGTAGGAGGTGACGCCGTCACCTCGCCGCGGCTAGGGTTCCCGGTTGGTCTTCCTGACGCCGTCCCTCTTTAATCCTACAAAATCCACTCTGGCGCGTCAAGGGTTGACGCCGTCACAATTGTGCTTGACGCCGTCTCTCTTTAACTTAAACCGTGACGACCTTGATCACCTTAAAGGGTGACGCCGTCAGATTTTCATTGTAAAACTCTCTGGCGCGTCACGTGTATTTTGTCATATCCACCTCTTTTGCCAAGCTGTGACGCCGTCAAGAGCAATCCTTGACGCCGTCACGTGTACTTTTCCAGCAGCTTTGGAGACTTTGTCGTTTTCTTCACTTTTATGCTCCAAAAACGTCCAAAATGCTTCCTTTTCCAGATTTCTTCTCCAAAGTACCTAAAATGACAAAAGGAACGATTTAGGGCAATATTTGATCAAATAAATACGATTTAGGGCTTAAATGACCCCCTAAAAGCGGTACACTTTTCGCTTCATCAAATACCCTTACACTTGAGATTTGCTTGTCCTCAAGCAAATGCGCTTTTATTCTAATCAAAATACAAGTTAGGGGTCATTTAACGCTAATATAAAAGTAATTACAACAAATAGTCGTTCCACTTTAATCATAATAAGCACGGAGATTACAAACTAGCACCTCACAAGTAGTGTTTAGATACTCACATCTCTCAGGTGTCATAAAAGTATATCTCATAAATGAAAACGGATAATATCTCTCACTACCTGTCATAGCAAATAGATTACCATAGGCTTGGGAAAGGATCGAAAACCTCCTCCACTAGGCGTAAGCACCTAAGATAAACTATCAAAGAGGGCTTTTAAACGGGTTATAACGTTAGGTGTAGGGATATGATAAACACGGATTTGTTGGATAAGGGATATTTTACTGGTGGCGAGTTAAAGATCTTGATTAATTACATGTACAATATGGCGTTGCTAAGCCAAGACTAGACTCGACTTAAGCTAATGAAAAAAAATAACAAAAAGATAAAATAAACATAAAATGAAACGGGATGGTAGTCCGTATGTTTTTTCTACTTTTCTTTTTCTCTTTTTTTTTTTTTTTTTTTTTTTTTTTTTTTTTTTTTTTTTTTTTGCATACACTCTTGCCCTACCATCCAAAATAATACATCATAGGGGCGTTGCATTCCCCTTACACTTGAACTTTTACATAACTTTACAAATAACTATTCTAATGACTCGAATTAAGATAATCGAAACACTTGGAGTACTTTTAAAATATTTAGCACATATGGGGGTAATAATGATGTTCTTCCCCATTACTCCATTACACTAGTACTTTACCCATGAGTCCCAATCGTCCCAAAACAATATGTACAAGGATATGACTCGACTTAGCAACCATGTAATCGATTAGATAATTAACTTGGGGTTTAAACAAATGTTGTCACAATAATGCACTAAAAATGAGTGCATACAAGGTAGGCTAAGGCGATTTGGGTGTACATTTAAGTGGGGTGTAAACAAATTCTCCCTTTAAGTAAAATGCTTAAAGGTAGAAACGAAAAGATAGGCTCTGAGGGGTGTACTAGGGGTATCGTGTACTAAAAATGAGTACAACGCAAAGGGTGTGGGAGAATTACTTGACCAATGTAGCCAATGTAATTATAACAAAAACACAGGTGTAAAACAATGGGTTAATCCTAATGCCTCTTATCATGTAGTAAATCTAACTACACGAATGTAGTCTCACTTGTGGCCTCGGAATGGTCCTAACGCAAGTTCTAGAATCTAAGTGCTACCGGTACACACATCATAGCATAAATGCTTTTCCTACCAATTCTAGGGGCGAACCTCACATATTTGGGGGTGGAAAATTTTTTAGTGGTACGGTTTTGTGCTAGTCATATAACTCCTATCCATGAGACGCTCATTAAGATCAAAGTTTCACTCCTATATGTTTTAAAAAAATTTAAATTTGGCACTAAAATTGCCTTAACTGGTATTTCTCTCAGTTTTATTACACATCTACCATTAAACAAACGAAAAATCAAGCGTAATAGCATTCTCTAAGGTATCGTACTTTACCCCCCCTTACACTTAAGATGAACATTGTCCCCAATGTTCAAATAACAAGATGTAAAAGTAAATAAGGTAAAAGAAATAAATCAAATACTCCCCTGATTCGTTTGGTGGATAAAGAGGTAACATGGTTAGATCTTCTTCCAAGGTAATGTTGAAGCTCCAAGACTAAAGCATCGCTAAAAGCTAGATTCCACATACATCTCCTTGTCCAAAATAACCTGTTAAACCTGAGAAAACAAACACGAAAACCTGCATAACATCGGCGGGATAAATCTATATAAGGATATAATGCTTGTAGAATGATTATTTTGCAGATTCCTGGAGTTTATAAGTTAGAGATTTAATAAAAACTTTTTATGATTCCGGTAGAAAAACAAAACTTTCAAAAATTTCAGAAAATTAAAACCTGACGCCGTCAGAAATGATCTGACAGAATTCTCATGTTAAGTTTCCGGAAAATTTCTGGAAAAACCTATACCTTATTTCCTGGAATTCCTGCAAAATATCATTATGACTCGATACAAGCATTTGACTCAAACAATTACTAATATGTATGTTAATTTAATATTGTTATCATTCATGTTCATTTGTTCTAATAAACCGATTTGGATTTCCCTTACACTTATCTTTTGCAAAATACCTTTATATGTAGTTAAGACGAAGTTAAAAACAAGATAAAGCATTTTCACAATTTAGTTTTGAACATGAATCAATAATAATAAAAATTAAACATACATACGGAAGCAAATAAAATCAAACAAACAAATAAATAAACACACAAAGCAAATAAAGCTTGGGTTGCCTCCCAAGAAGCGCTTTTCTTTATTAACGAGTCATGTAGCTAGACTCAAAGTCACGTACATTACGTGATTCCATCATTGGTCACGGTTCCTAGGCCATTCTCCTTTGATTCTCTATCAGAATCACTTTCATAGTAAAGGTATTTCGGGTCCTCGAGATCAAAAGGATTGTTTTGGTATTTAGAACTAAGCTCCTTAACATGCTTAAAGAATCCACTCGACAGGTCAAAAGTGTCCTTACATCCTCTTCTCACATCATCGTCACATAACACGAGTTGGGAACTTAACCCATCGAGCCCTCCATAATCAATCTCCTTGAATTCTCTCATCTTGTAAGGCGTTTGGTATGAGATTTCCATAATCCCATCGGTGAAAGACATGATCCCATTGAGCTCGTCCACAACCAAGCTTGTGGCCTTGCAAAAAGTGCCCCAAAAACAACTTGTGATAACCTGGGATCGATGTACTTTTCGATATTATCGACGATTGCGAAGCTCATAGTGAATGTCATATTTCCTACAAACACCTGTACATCATCATCTATGCCAATGTCATCCTTCCCTTTATGAATCATTCCCCATCTGCAAATGTCGTTATAATGAAACAAGGACATCACATTTTTGGGTAAACATGTGTCAATGTAAACATTATAAAAATGCTTGTGACCAATCATGCAAGGTATTTTGAGATTATTCGGATCACGTCGCTTAATTCGGCCAGGCCTTCTACCATGTAGCCCTCATGCGTTGCAAATTGCTGATGGTTGATACTCATACACTTCTTTACTGCCATCCCGAAAAATCACTTTCCTGACACCATCGGTAAATAATGCACTACCATCATCCTCATCGAGTATCACTCCCGTTGCTTTTATGAATGGTTTACCTAGAACAAGGCTAGTTAAGGATGGGCTGATGATCGAGTTCATGTTATTAAATACAGTTAGCTCGATATGAAAGAGGAACTTTTCTATCACAATTGGTACCCTTTCTATTACCCCGATGATATTAAACCCTTCATATTTGACCTGTTTGGTGAAGGCTTCGTTATATAGAGAAAGGGATATTGCATTCATAGAAGAGTTGGGGTTTATGTAGGCATCTTTTATAAACTTTTTCCTAGTGGTGCAAGATATCTTAAAGACCCTGGGAGCGCCATCCTCTATTCTCTCTCCAAATCCCATAGGCAGCTTTGCTGTGCCCCTCTCAAGTTCCTCCACCAGGGGGCGGTCTAGCAGTCCTGGGAGCCCATGAGGCATTTCGGATTTCTCTTCCGAGCCCTCCTCATCACTCACCTCTCTTGTACTAGAGTTCTTTGGTGAGTCTAGATAGTCGCCGGGCGCCTCGGGGTTCTTTTCGGGAACTTCACCCTCCATTTCACTGTCCACATTCTCGGTTGATTGATGGTCCAGGTTGGGTTTAGGAATAGGTATTGTTGTAATGGTGTTCACGAAGTGGAGTGGTTTTGAAGGGGTATGAGTATCTCTAGTTTCTTTTCCGTTTTGTGATATGTGTTTGAAGAGTTTACTAGGGTGCTTGATTTTTACAGGAGGGGGTGTTTGGTGAGTCACCGTGACAGATTTGATCTCATTAACTCGTGCCAACTCACAAGTTGACCTGCCAGCAATGCGATCATTGATAACCTTTAACAGGTTATCAACCTTGTTGTTCATATCAACTTGCTGTTGTCTGAATTGATTCTCAAGTTTGGATAGCTGTGTTTCTTGAGAGAGAATGAATTTTGCAGTGATTCCTCGCGATTTTGTTGTTTATGCGTATGCTGATGAGGATAATGTTCAGACCAGGTGAGTGGGGGAGAGTCATTGAATGATACGCTTCGAGTTTGGTTCCAACTAAAGTTTGGCTTACTCTTCCATGCCTCATACCTATCTTCGGAATTCTTGGGTCCATAATTAGTGGTGAGCCACTTATCTCCCGCCTTATCAATTCGCGAGGATGTGAATTCTTTGAAAGCCTGTTTGGGGAGTTCCATGCAATCACGAGTGTCGTGGGGACCACTACATAATTTACACGAAGAAGTGATTTTGTTCACTTGGCTTGAAGGTTTAGGAGCCTCGTAGGATTTCATAAGAAACTTGACTTGGTCTTCAAGTTCTATGATCCTACGGTCGGAAGTGCTTGAATTGTTCGAAGGCAAAGATATTGCCTTGACCGTTTCATTCAAATCACGGGGATCATTCCAACTTTCGTTGTCATAAAGAGCAAGATCTTTCAGGAGAGCCCATGATTGTTCCGCACTTAGATCACGTAGCTTACCACCGGCCGATTGGTCAATGGTTTTCCTCGTGGAGAGATTGATGTGGTCATAGAAGATTTGGACTTGGAGCCAAAGTTCTATGCCATGGTGAGGGACTTTTTGGAGTAAGTCCTTGAATCGAGTCCATGCCTCGTAGAGGGTTTCGCCTTGACGTTGTTGGAACATCAAGATATCATTCCTTAGCTTGGTAGTTCTTCCTGGTGGGAAAAACTGAGCGAGGAAACGAGTGGTGAGATCATCCCAAGAGGTGATGGATCCTGTGGGTAGACGCTCTAGCCATTGACTAGCTTGGTCCCGCAGAGAGAATTGAAAGAGACGTAGTCGGGTCGTCTCTCGAGTGGCAACATCAAGGTCTATGGAATCAACGATTTTGAGAAAGTCCTTGAGATGTTGATTAGGATCTTCGGAACGAAGTCCATGGAATGCGCATCCGCTTTGCACCAACCGGATGGTGTCGGATCGCAAGGGAGTGACATTGGCTCCTTGAGTAAGCTCAATGGTGTTTCGATAGCCATGGTGGCTAGGAAGAGAGTAGTCTCCTAAGGTACGGGCTCTAGGAGGTGGGTGTTGTTGTGGTGGTGGGTTGTTGGGATCAAGGATATTACCACCTTCCATGATGTCGGATGGTAATGGTTACGAACAAAGAAACGAAGAAAAAAGATAGACTAAAGAAAACCTAGAAAAATAAAATAAAAATCTCACTAGAAAGGAATCTAGTGAGTAGACCTAATAAAATAAAAATTCAACCTAAGCAATAACTATTCCCCGGCAGCGGCTCCAAAAACTTGATGCGTGGTTTTGCGACCTTACAACAGGTTTTACCTCTCAAGGGATCTCAAGAGGCTTGCAATCCCCACCAGGCAGTGTACCTGACCGATGTAGTATAGTGTAGTGGCAAGTACCGGGGGATTGATCATTCTCTAGGGGAATAGTGTCGTTAGGATCGAAAAACTACTCTAATAGGTCTAAGGGTGAGGGAAGATTCTTTTTGTATTTTTATATTTTTTATAAAAGCAAGTAAAATCTCGGGTTTGAAGGAGTGGGCGGAATTAGTTGCTAGTCAACTAACCCAAATAACTACAATTGCAAATAAAATAAAATAACTGAAAATGAAAAGGTTGTGGAACTTATATGGAGAGAAATGTGTTTACTTAGATTTCCTTACTCCTTAACTATCTTTTACCGGTTGATTAGTGTGTATTAATTGCGTGGATGACGGGTGTATTCCTTAATACCAATCGTGGGGTGGCGTACGTACTTCCCCAACTCTACAAGCTCCTACTTCACTCCTATGTCGAGCCGGCTAAGAAGCTCCTAACATGGGATCACTAGAATTCGCTCATGCATTAAATACAACCATAAAAACCTTAGTACGCATTGGTTCATGTTTCTTAAGACGTTCAAGCAAGTTACCGTATAGGAGGTTAGCTAGTTTTCTTAAGCCTAACATCGATAAACAATCATCCAATACAATTGATAACACACCAACAACCAATAATCAATAGTTAGGTTTCATTAGATCTAAGCAAACACAAGATAAATCTAGCCTAGCATGTTAATTAAAAGACAAGAACAAGATATAATCAAACAACACATAGACATATTGAATGATTAATTGATTACTTATCTTTAATTAAACATGGGAGATCCAAGGGTATAAAACCCTTAAAAATGGCAGAAAATTCGTCTTAGGGTTTCTCCTCACAAAGTTGCACACTAATGACTAAAAATTGCAAAACTATATATAGAATTTAGGGTCTGACGGCGTCACGTTGTAGGAGGTGACGCCGTCACCTCGCCGCGGCTAGGGTTCCTGTATGGTCTTCCTGACGCCGTCCCTCTTTAATCCTCCAAAATCCACTCTGGCGCGTCAAGGGTTGACGCCGTCACAATTGTGCTTGACGCCGTCTCTCTTTAACTTAAACCGTGACGACCTTGATCACCTTAAAGGGTGACGCCGTCAGATTTACATTGTAAAACTCTCTGGCGCGTCACGTGTATTTTGTCATATCCACCTCTTTTGCCAAGCTGTGACGCCGTCAGGAGCAATCCTTGGCGCCGTCACGTGTACTTTTCCAGCAGCTTTGGAGACTTTGTCGTTTTCTTCACTTTTATGCTCCAAAAACGTCCAAAATGCTTCCTTTTCCAGATTTCTTCTCCAAAGTACCTAAAATGACAAAAGGAACGATTTAGGGCAATATTTGATCAAATAAATACGATTTAGGGCTTAAATGACCCCCTAAAAGCGGTACACTTTTCGCTTCATCAGAGTCCTTGTAGCCGAACCACTATAAACATCCGTGTTGTGTGGTTTGATCTTTCCCTTCTTTACTTAACATATATATTGTTTGATTATTTGTGTGTGTATATTTTCTTTGAAATCACATTAAGCAACAAAGCGAATAAATTTTAAACGGTAAAACTATTCAACCCCCCTTCTAGTTTTCCACAGCGTGCACGTGGGAACAATTCAGGGAAGTCTTTATGAAGGAATATGCTCCCGCAGAAGAAATTGATAAAATAAGGGAAGCATTTCATAACCTTGCGCAAACTAATGAATCGGTGAATGAGTTGTGGGAAAAAATTTGTAACATGGTGCAATATTGCCTGGAGTATCTTGACAACGAGAAGCTTAAAGTCGATAAACTCCAAAGGATGCTCAAGGATGAAATTCGTACTATAGTATCACCTTTCAAGCGCACCACTATGGAGGACCTTCTAGGTAGGGCATGTACTCGAGAAGCAGATTTGGATAGAATGAAGTGTAAGGAGAAGAAAGGCTTAAAAAGGAAGCAAGATCAACCAACAGCATTTGGTAAACGGGGCAGGTTTGATTTCACAAAGAAGGACAACACGGGGAAGTTACCACCTCGATGTAATAGGTGCGGTAAGAACCATATGGGAGAATGTAAATCTGGGATGAAGGGATGTTATAAATGTGGGGATCCTAGCCATATTAGCAAGAATTGCACCAAGCCCTTAGTGATATGTTATGGGTGCAACGAAGAAGGACATAAGGTAAGTGAATGTCCTAAGGCAAATCCTAAGCAAGCGAAGCCGTTCATTCCAATCAAAGGAGAAAAGGTTGAGGTTCCGAAGCCTAAAGCTCGTGTTTATCAAATGAGTGCCGAAGAAGCGAAGTCGGGTTCAGATGTCGTCACAGGTATAATTCTATTTTGTATGACTCGGGCGCAAGCGTGTCCTTTGTATCTTATAGTTTTAGTAAGGAATTGTCCACTCCCCTAGATAAACTTTCGACACCCGTAGAAGTTGAAATTGCCGATAGTAAAGTTGTTGTGGTGTCAAATGTGTATCGTAATGTAGAGATAGAGATCGATGAGAGTATCTTTAGGATTGATCTAATTCCCATAATGCTAGGAGAGTTTGATATTATCGTTGGTATGGACTGGCTTGGCAAACACCATGCTGCCATCCTATGTAGACAAAAGATCGTTCGAGTTGTAAATCCTAGCGGGAGAGAAATGATGATTTATGGTGATAAAAGGGAGGGCGAGTTAAAATTATGTTCCGTAATGAAGGCTAGGAAATATTTATCACGTGGTTGTCGTGCCTTTATGGCGCACGTGGTAGATACGAGTTTTGAGAAGAAAAGTATTGATGACGTTCCGATTGTTAATGAATTTCGTGATGTATTTCTGAAAGATTTGCCGGGTATCTCACCCGATAGACAGGTTGAGTTCCGTATTGATCTCTTTCCGGGTGCTACTCCTATCGCCAAAACTCCTTATCGCCTTGCTCCGTCTGAGATGAAAGAGCTAATGAGCCAACTCCAAGAGTTACTCGACAAGGGTTTTATTCGCCCTAGTAGCTCACCGTGGGGAGCTCCGATTCTGTTCGTTAAAAAGAAAAACAGTAGTATGCGGATGTGTATCGATTACCGTGAATTGAACAAAGTCACAGTGAAAAATGTATACCCATTACCAAAATCGATGATCTGTTTGATCAGCTTCAAGGTGCGAAGTGGTTTTCAAATATCGATCTTCTTTCGGGCTATCATCAGTTGAAGGTTCGAGAAGAAGACATTCCTAAGACGGCTTTTAGGACCCGTTATGGACATTACGAGTTTACGGTTATGCCCTTTGGTCTCACGAACGCGCCTGCGGTTTTCATGGATCTCATGAACCGAGTGTGTATACCGATGTTGGATAAATTCGTCATAGTGTTCATCGATGATATTCTTATATATTCTAAAAGCAAGGAAGAACATGAAGTACATCTTCGGGAAATTCTTAGTACGTTGAGAAAGGAAAGGTTGTATGCCAAGTTCTCGAAATGTGAATTTTGGTTACAAGAAGTTCAGTTTCTCGGTCACGTTATTAATCCCGATGGTATTAAAGTTGACCCGTCAAAGGTCGAAGCCGTGATGAATTGGCAAGTGCTGAAGAACGTTGGTGAAATTCGAAGTTTTCTAGGACTCGCGAGATATTATCGACGGTTCATCCAAGACTTCTCCAAAATTTCATCTTCGTTAACTGAACTCACCAAAAAGAATGTTCCTTTTGTGTGGGGTGAGAAACAAGAAGAAGCCTTTCGTACCCTACGGAAGAGGTTATGTGAAGCGCCGATTCTAGTATTACCGGAAGGAACTGAAGACATGGTAGTCTATAGTGATGCATCGTATTCCGGTCTTGGATGTGTTCTTATGCAAAGGGGTAAAGTGATTGCTTACGCTTCAAGACAACTAAAGAAGCATGAAGAGAAATATCCGACTCATGATCTTGAATTTGCAGCCGTAGTCTTTGTTTTGAAGATTTGGAGGCATTATCTATATGGTGTGAAATTCATAATTTACACTGACCATAGAAGTCTTCAGTATTTTCTTGATAAGAAAGATCCGAACATGAGGCAATGTAGGTGGTTAGACTTGCTGAAAAATTATGATTGTGAAATTCGCTACCACCCCGGTAAGGCGAATGACGTAGCGGATGCGCTAAGTCGCCAGGGCCGAAGTGACGTTACACGGATTCACTCGTTACGGATGATTGTCACCTCCAATCTTTTTGACAAAATTAAGTTGGCTCAGGAGGAAGCGTTGAAAGAAGAGAATCAAGAGAAAGAACGTATCACTCCTCACATTCCTCATCTTGAAGAAGATAGCCGAGGGGTTAAGACACGGTTTGGAAGAGTTTATATTCCTTTTCGAAGCGACATTAAGGAACTACTCTCGGAAGAAGCCCATAAATCGAAGTATTCTATTCATCCGGGAGCTACGAAAATGTACCTTGATTTAAAAAGAAACTATTGGTGGCCGGGTATGAAGAGAGATTGTGTGAAGTACGTAGAAAGATGTTTAACTTGCTTGAAGGTGAAAGCCGAACATCAAAAGCCGTATGGGAAAGTCCAACCATTAGATATCCCAGTTTGGAAGTGGGAGAAGATTACTATGGACTTCATTACGAAATTGCCAAAGACGAAAAAGAAGAATGATACAATTTGGGTAGTAGTCGATCGCTTGACTAAGAGTGCACACTTTATCCCGATTAGGGAGAATATGCCTGTTCATAAGTTAGCAAAGATTTATGTTAACGAGATAGTCGCGCGTCATGGAGTACCTATTTCTATAGTTTTCGATCGAGACGGGCGTTTCACTTTAGAAGATATGCTACGGGCACAACTTTGCATCCTCAAACCGATGGACAAAGCGAGAGAACGATCCAAACGTTAGAAGATATGCTACGGGCTTGCATGATTGACTTTGGAGGTAACTGGGATGATCATTTGCCTCTAGTTGAATTCGCCTACAATAATAGTTATCATGCTAGTATAGGCATGCCACCCTATGAGATGCTCTATGGTAGAAAGTGTAGGACCCCCGTATGTTGGGAAGAAGTTGGAAGGAGGGAATTGGCTAGCACGGATATAGTGTTGGCGACGACGGAAAAGATTGAAATGATTCGAGCAAGACTTAAGGCGGCACAAGATAGGTGGAAAAGTTATGCCGATAATCTAAGAAGGCCAATTGAATTCGTGGTAGGTGATTTGGTTATGTTAAAAGTTTCTCCGTGGAAAGGCGTTTTTAGATTCAAAAACAAAGGAAAACTAAGTCCGCGGTTTATAGGACCATTTAAAATCTTGAAACGTGTTGGCGAGGTAGCATATGTGTTGGAATTGCCTGAAGAAATGAGAGGTATTCATAATACCTTCCATGTGTCTTACTTGAGAAAATGTCTAGCGGATGAGGCTAGTGTGGTCACTTTAGATGATATCGAAATTGATCCGGATTTGAGTTCACAAAAGGATGAACCGGAAGCAATATTAGGAAGGAAAGTAAGACAACTTCGAAACAAAGAAATTCCGCTAGTAAAAGTGCAATGGAGGCATCGTAAGGGTACAAGTATTAGATGGGAGCTAGAAGAGAAGATGAAGAACGAATATCCTCATTTATTTCAAGAATAGATTTCGAGGACGAAATCTTATTTTAAGGAGGGGAGAATTGTTACACCCATATCCCGATAAGGTACTATATATGTATTTAATAAGATATGTATTATGTGTTATGAGTTAAGTGGTAAATAAATGAGTGGTCAATGTAGAAAGAATATGACTAGAAGGACTAAGATTGCCAAATAAGTAAAGTTAAATTATTAAATATCTAATTAGAAGAAATTGGGAGAGAGTTCCAGAAAATAGAAGAGTGTGTGAGCTGTGTGTCGATCTAGGAAGAGAAAAGAGGAGGGAAACTCCATTTTATCCAATCAAGCCTTTTTAATCATCTTCAAGTGTTATTAAGTCATTAGGAAGCCTTAATTGATCATCCCCACCACAAGTAAGTGTTTTCCCTCAATTTGTAAATTAGGGTTTATGTTATAAGATTTGGGGATAATGGGTATGGTTAGTAGTAACATGATTTGTTAGTTAATTAGTCCCTAATTTGAGATGATTATGATATAGGAAGCAAGAAAGAAGTGGGAAGCCATTGCTAGTGGGGTGTGATTGAGAATCAAGGTAAGTATATGGTTATAACATGGTTTGTTAGCTTTATCATATGTTATGTATGATAATGGTTCATGTTTGTTAGCTTTATCATGTTTGATTACATGGTAATGGTGAAGGATAGGGTATAGGGTGCGTTAGCTAGTTATGGATCCATCACTAGGCTTAGCTTAGTTAGTCGTTGGGCTAACTATGGGATGAGGTTCAACCTTTTGGGTTGATCGCGTTTAGGCCGACTAAGTTGGCGTGAGGTAAGTGCCCCTATATCGCTAGCTTAACTAGTGGTTAGACTAGTTATGGTTATGTTATGATTTATATCATATGTTGTTTAGCTTGTTATGCCATGTACTTACTAAGCGTTTCGCTTACGTGTTTAGTTGTAATGTTTTCTTGATAGGTACCGAAGAATCGAGCAAAGGTAAGGGTAAGATTTAAGTGATTATGTAGTAGAAGTTCATCTTGAAGAAGTTGTAGTAGAAGATTGTATTCTTTTGGACCAAGCATATTGAAGTTGGAAGCCCCGAAGTATCTTTTCGTGTCTTGGTATACTTCAATCCTTGTGGTCATTTTGTTATTCACGGTCTTGTGGTCATATATGGTTCTTTGTCCATGTTTAGGTCAAGGGTCAAGTTTGTGTATATGTTATGACATCTATATGGTAATGGTTATGGTTGTAGTCAAACTTTATAGGGGTGTTTGGCAAATAACCAAATCCACCCATTTTGGGAAATTACGGGTCATGACGTTGTACTAACACTCTTTCAATATATTAGAAATGTTAAGTTATGTATAAATCCAAATGGATATGTAGTAGTTATGTGTTTTGTGTAAAAAGTGTGTTTTGGAAATTAGTTAAAGAGGGTGTTTGGTATAAGTGGGTTTTTACCCATTTTAGGGTGTAAACGGGTCATGGGTGCATGAGATAAGCTTAGTATGTTAAAATATGTATGTTGGTCAATTATGGTGGGTAAATGAAGTGTTTTAAGTGATTTTGAGTATAATGGGTCAAAATGGGTTAATGCTTAACCCGTCAAATTGTTCATCTTGGTTCTAAGTTTGTTCACCTTGGTTTTGAGTTTGTTCATCTTGGTTCTGAAATTTGTTCATCTTGGTTCTGAAGTTTGTTCATCTTGGTTCTGAAATTTGTTCATCTTGGTTCTGAGTTTGTTCATCTTGGTTATGAATGTGGGTTTTGGCAGATTTTTTGGCAGAATTTGAAAATTCATATCTTTTGAACCGTAAGTCGTTACGAGTCGCACCATTCGTCGTTTTGAAGGTAATTGAGTCTAGTTTTATGTAAAAATAGTCTCAAGTTCCAGATATTTATAGATTTTTTTTAGTTCGTTAAAGAGTAGCAGCGGGTCAGTTTCCAGGTAGACTTTTTGCGAAAAATTTTCACGTTTTTAGTCGTGTCGGGTCACGGGGTGTTACAACAACCCTAAGGAGGTTTAGTAAGTGGTTATACACCATAACCACTGGCTCAAGGCTGGAGTAGTTGTATAAGTGAAGTATTAATTCATTTGAACTTGGTTCTACAACTGTAATATTGGTATACTCTCATTCTTGCTATGGAAATAATAATCATTTACTTGTTTATTACTTGTTTCTTTAGTTTGATCATGGAGTAGTCTACTTATGTTTGTTTGGGGCATTATAGCCACATGATATGAACCTGAGAATTTAATATATGTTATTGATTATATAAATCATGTATTTGATATGTCATGATTCGGTTTACTATCTCTTGTTTGGTTGGTCATTACAATTGTAATAGGTCGAAAGATACAATTTTGTTGATTAGTTATGAATCGTCTGTCTATAACGAGCCATTACTATACTTGTGAGAATTGGATAGTAGAACACTTGATAACCTGGATTATGACATGTTTAAGGACTAATCTCACGTCTAACGACTTGATTAGAGGAAATACATTATTTTCATTTCATCCACAAACTATACTTCATGCACTTAATATATTAAGGATTATAGGCCGAAAGGATTCCTTCTTATGTCGAGTAGATATAATGGTCATTATGATTACCTGATAAGGATTTATTTGGTACCTTTTTAAGAAGTCATTTAAGCCCAAAATCGTATTAATATGATCAAATATTGCCTCAAATCATTTCTTTTTGCATTTTAGGTACTTGGGACGAGAAATCTGGAAATCGTCATTTTTGGACGTATTTGGATGAAAAAGTGAAGAAAACAACGAAGTCGCGAAAACCTGTCAGACCTGGAGCTCTGACGGCGTCACATGCTACAACATGACGTCGTCACTTGTTGATTATGCTGTATTTTTTGTTCAAGTTTAACAAGAGACACCTCAGACAACTTCTGAAGACCCACAACCTGACGGCGCCAGGTGTTAATTGAAGATGAGAGTCATATGTTAAGTTAACAAGAGACGGCCCACACACTTTACAAGAGGACGGCGTCAGACTAAAGGTGACGGCGTTAGGAGTTACAAGGTGACGCCGTCATAACGGCGACTTGCACAAGACGAAACCCTAATCACGGCGAGCTGACGGCGTCAGGACCCATAAGCTGACGCCGTCAGAGTTGTAATCCTATATATACTTTCCTATGTTTTCATTATTCGTGTGACATATTTGGGTAACATCTTGGAGTAGGGTTTAAGGATGAATTTGGCAGCTTTTGTAAGGGTTTTTCAGCCCACAAAACCTATGTTTCATTGAAGATAAGTTACTCGTTTAATCATTCAATATGTTTATGTGTTGTTTGATTAATTGTTTATCTTTTCTTCTCTTTAACATGCTAGCTTAAGTTTATTTGTGTTTGCTTAGATCTAGTGAAACCTAGTTGTTGAATATTGATTTGTCGTCTCTTGTTTAGTTGATTGCTTCGCATTATGCTAAGAAAACTGGCTGACCTCTTATATGTAACTAGCTTGAACGTCTTAGAAACGCAACTGTAGCGTGCACTATTTGTTTTTCTCGTTGTATTTATTACATGAATTGCGGCTTGTAGATCCTATAAAACTTAATAGAGTTTAAGGTCTTTACGCGAGACTAAGATTAATAGAGTTGGGGACTTCGGCACCTCCCCACGACCGATATTAAGGAATACATCGCTTCAACTAAAACAAGGACGTGACAATTCGACAGATCAATAGGAGATAACCAGGGAGTAATTGAATCTAAGTAAACACGCTTTTCCCTATTATAAGAAGTCACTAATTGTATTTTATTTTCTTTTTAATTAGTTTAATTCAGTTATAAAAGTTTTGGGTTAGTTGACTAGAAACTAATTCCGCCCACTCTTCTAAAACCCGAGATTTTTAATTGCTTTTATAAAAATAAAAAAATACAAAAAGAATCATCTCTCACATCTAAACCTATCTCGTCATACATCTTGACCTAACGACACTATTCCCCTTAGAGAACGATCAATCCCTCGGATTACCTATACTACACTACGGCGATTAGGTACACTGCCTAGAGGATTGTTAAACTTATTTTCGAGGTCTTGCAAATCTCGCATCATTACCCGTCATGTATTGCTCTTATGCTTTGTCTGTGTGCACGTTACATTTTATTCTATGGTTTATCTCATGTTGTTTGGCCTTAAACAAACATATACTTAATCAATTTGGTGAAACTTTCAAAACTCTTACTTCCAACAAAAACGGCTTTAGTGATAAGTGACAATCATTGAAATCTAACTTTGTTAATCAAAGCTGGTTAGAGAAACACTTCCCTCCCTTGGGACGACCTGGTCTTACAAACCTTTACTATAAACAGGGGTTATACTTTACCCGTGTGTTTTGTGTATTAAGGAATCGGTAGAACTAGTATTATAAATTTAAAGCTTTCGAAAAACATCACCAACCGTTACTAGCATAGCCGTGACCAACGAGGACGTTGGTTCTTCAAAGGGTGGGGTATTGTTATGATCCCACATCGGCCAAGTATGAGTTTGGTTGATGGTTTATAAAGTCTAGGTGTCCCAACCTCTTACAAGTTAGCTTTTTGAGTGAGTTCTACACTTGGACTTATGAACATCGATACGAGCCTAGTATGGGATAGGTTCGTATCATGTTCTTTCTCTGAGATTCGAAATACAAACACTCCTTTATATCGAAACCTTTTTGTTGCTGCTTGAATCTGTGTTCGTACCAGGTAGGTTTTGATTTGAAATGAGGTTAAGATCAATGATAGGTTGTGTTGGATCTTTAAAGATCTTTGATTAATTCAAAAAACAAGTCTGAGATCATTTTATTTGGAATTTTTGTTTTCGTTTATGATCTTGAGAAAAAAATTGGTCTGATTTCAAGTTAGGTGGTTTATTTGTCACAACTATAAATATGGATTAAGATTATAAGTTAATTCACAGTGGCCACATAAAAAATACAGTAGGAATACAAAAAATAGATTTTCTTTTAAATAGGGTGGGTTGAAGCCTTTGAGAAAACTTAGGATGAGTTTTGACTTGTTTGACTCAATTGATCCATTTTTTTTTAGTTTATTACATGCTTGATCCATTGGACTTCAAATACATCTAAAATATTTGACGCAACTTTTTTTAAAGTGTATTTTTTTAGTGGCATGTATCTGATGTATTTTTTCATGGCGTCTAGATGAATCTGAAAAATGTGAAAATGTTTTGTTTTTAATGAGGCTGGAGGAAAAGAGGCAAAGGAAATTGTGTTTAATGTTTGGAAATTATGTTTAAATTAGTTGTACCTTTCGTAATAGTACTTGTAATGCTGAATTTTAAGGCGTTAAATGTCCAATTGTGTTTAAATTAGTTGTACCTTTAGTAAAAATACTTGTAATGCTGAATTTTAAGGTATTAAATGCCCAAAAAGGTCTTTATGCTTTATAAGATAGTAAATTGAGAGAAAATACAAACTAAAAAAAAAAAAAATAAGTAGTAGAATATATTATGCACTTCAACTGTATAAATAATACAATTATGAGCTAGATTTTACTATTCATAAGGATTAAACATCTTTGTACTTTATATAAGTTTTGTGGAAACACTTGAAATAAAGTAGCTTAGCCTGATGGCAAAGAGATTTGTACTTAATCAATAAGTTACAATTACAATTCACACGAAAGATTTCTTTTAAAATTATTTTTTGAATTCATATGTGAAAGAACGGACACTAGTTTTTGTATTCAGCTTATATCATCAAATCAATTTCTTCCATGCTCCTCATTCCAGAATTTCTGTTTGGACAGCCTAAACAAAAAAGAAAAAAAAAAAAAAAGTTAATAACTAGTCTGCATAAAATCATATTACCTAACATTAACTGCAAAATGTTAGTGTCAAAAATAAAATATATATACCCCTGTTGTAACTACCTAATACTAACAACGTCAGTATCAGGTTGAAAACATAAACCGAGATATAAGAACATGTATGCAATAAGTATCAAAAATCCACAGACAGTCGAAAGCCACACTGAAGCACATTAATCGCATACCCTTTTTTGAAATCCATAGATCGCAAGAAGCCATTGCAAACACATCAGATTCTAAAACAGATAATTTGTTTCCACTATGAGGCAGTTCTTGTGAACAACATTATAGCTAGGATGTGATATAATATAAGATGTAAAAATCCTACTATATGAATAATTTAGAACACAACCACCAAGAAACTTGTGACATTCAACGTAATTTATTTGTAGAATACCCAATGTGCTATATTTTTGGTAACATTCGGCATTTCTATTTTTTCCTGTCCAAAAACTAATTTTAATGCTTACAACGATTTTGCCCTCGACAAACACACAAGTCGTCTTTCCATAACAACCTGACAACAAAAAAACTTGTGGAACTAATTTTTTGGTTTAAAAGTTTTTATTAGCCATTTTTTCAGAAAACACCTGAGCTAACATGACCTGTATTTACAGATTTTCGGAGAACTTGCACGGCTACTCTGATTCAGTGACTGAATATCCAACATAATAGATATTGAACACACACGGATAAAAAAATATCGCATTTGAATGTGTTCCTATTTGAATCATCTCTCTATTTTACACATTCGAGTTTCAGATTTCAAAACCCCGGTGAATAAGTAAGCAAGCCAATTACCAAAATAATCAACAATCGCAACGAACAAAGATCACAAATCCGTCAAGTTTCTGGGAAACTCAATTAGCTTTAAAAAAGAGAAAGTGCATCTGCAGTTCTGAACAATTCACCTATCCTGGCACCGGCGAAATTGCAGGCCAAATTACACTTTCCAAGCGATCGAAAACCACAGTTCAACAAAAAATGCAACGAACAAATAAATAGACATATCACAAAACTTAACCATAATGTAACACCCCAACCCGACTAGGGTTAAGATATCACATTCATGGTGTCAAACAGAACATACACAAGCGGAAGACTTTAATAATACAATTAAATTCAACGGTTACAAATGAAATCTAAAGTGAATGGAATACAAGGATTTCAACAAAGGTACAATATGTCTGGTAATGAAAATATCCAAGTCAACTTTAATCCCAGGTAGCTATCAAAGGTGTAGTCCTCTAAGGGCTCTTATGCACTCTTCACTCAACCCAGCTTCCCTCTAAAACCTGCCGCAGGAAAAGAAATGCGGCTGAGCTTAAAAAGCCCAGTGAACAGATATATATATATATATATATATATATATATATATATATATATATATATATATATATATATATATATATATATAATAAACGAATAATCAAACATATATGTATAAGGAAAAGGAAACACAGACTCCTGTTGAAATGAATATCATCTGTCAAAAGAATGAGAGATCGAGATCATCTGAACAAATATCATAAGTCAACTGAAATGGAGAAAACAGAATATGGTGCATTGGGGAAATAACAAAAGGTATATCAAAATGTATCAAAGGTGTAAAGGTTGTCAGAAATCTACCACGAGCCCAGAAACATATCATATCATAACATCATATCATAATCTTCATAAGTAACCATAAGTAACATAATGGAGTGATCAGCTCCCAGAGTTGTGAAGGGCATGTATTGCACACAGTACCAATCACCAGAAATATAACATATAACATAACAGATCAGATATAGGATGCATCCATGCGCCCCTGCAGAAATCATCATCATAGTGGCCAAACATATACATAACATAAGGGACGTGATGGGTCATCACTCCCCCACCCTAGAGTCATGCCATTGGTGCATCAATGACATGGTCATGGAACCCCCATGACTAGTGACAGCTCGTGTATCAAACTGAAGGGTCAAACAGAATGTCATAATAATGACACAGAATCTAAGGTCATCAGAAATATCATAATCATAGGTTCATGTCAAAGGGTGCATAGCAAGGTTCATAATCAATGGGAACATAGCAAGGTTCATAATCAATGGGAAACATAGCAAAGGCTCATAATCAATGAGAAACATAGCAAAGGTTCAAAATCAGAAGTTAAGTAAATCAAAGATATGAAAGGGATCATGAGAAACCTTATAAGAAAGGTCAGAATATCTGTACCTCAAACCGCAAATGAAACCATATCACAAGGATCGGAAGTTACTCCTTCTTCAGCGAATCTACACGAATTAATGATCGTCTTATTATTTAAGAACCATTTCATACTTATTACTGATTCATAACTTGTTGTTGAGCAGATTAACATATTAGGGTTTCCTTCTATTTTTAGAGCTTTCCATTTTTAGTAACCTTCCATAATTAGTAACTTTTCGTAATTAGTAACTTTTCATAATTAAGGTTACTATTGCTATTTAAGTAAAGTTAAAGGCTAATAATGACAATTTCATAGTTTAGGGTTTATTATGACAACTTATCATAGTTTAGGGTTTTAAAATATAAATTACCCAAGTTTAAGGTTTATTGTGACAATTTCCAAAATTTGGGTTAATAGTTTAAATAATTCAATTAATGGCCGAATTAGGTTTTAGCACATTTAATGATCACTTCAAACGTATATCGTATCTGGTTGAGCTTAAAACAAACACACTCACATACACTTACACACTCTTGACCCACACATGCATTCACACCCTTGTCGACTTCAGACCCAAACTGGAACGCACCCCACCAATCTAGTCGAGACACACACTCCTTTTCCGTATATACTTAACGAACAACAAAACCAATGTGACCAATCATTTACTAAACCAGCTCACGACCCTTTTCATCTAACTTATTTACACATTTTTAGATCTCAAGTAACCCACCAAACTCACTCGCAACACACTACTTGATCACCCCCTACTGGACAGAAACGAAATCCAAAACAAGTCTAACCCTTTTTATTTTGTTTAGGACATACACATGCACTCACATATTTTACTCTTGTTTATTAACCCTCACCACACATTAACTATTCCATGCATGCAAAATACTCAAATGACAAAACACAATGAATAAGATCATACCCAGTCCAAACTCTTCTTCACAATTTAAATACTTACGCCCCTTTTTATTTGTTTAGGCTAATATCAGATTCAAAACATAACATAGAGATCATACAATCGTTTAAAGTGATCAAATATTGACGCATATGACAGCTGGTCCAAATGGCAAAACAGAAAACAACTACGACACAACCATGGTTTGTATATTCATTATTTTATGTGACTGAATCACTCCTTCACACGCATCATTTTAGATTGATTTTAGATTAGCTTTAAGTCATAGTTTATGAACATATCAGGTATATATATATACATAAGTCGAGAAGATAACAAGAATTTGGGTTATACCTTGGACCGATTTAGGACGAATACAGGGACAAAAGGATCTCCAAAAGCAGAACCTGGTTCGTATACACAAGGCCTCCTTCGAAACCAAGCCACACGAGTATAGGCTGAGTTCAAGGTCGAACCCGAAACAAGGACACGAACATGAAGGTATAACTAGACACACGATCAAACCTACAACCGAGACTTACACGAACAACCATCCGTTGTACCCATCGCGAACCATAAACTCCATGCTACCGAACCAAACCCTTCAACCCCACATAACAACAGCTAGACGTATCACCAACACTCAGCCATCTCAATAGTCCTTCAGTGAATCGGAACTGAGCTGCTACCCACGCACGAAAAGTCGAACCGACTTGTCTTGCTATCATAAACGTATTGGTTTAGGGTTTTTTTTTTTCATTCGGTTTAGGGAGGGATAAAAGAAGGGTTGAGAAGGGTTGTTGTAAGATTCATGAAAGAGAGCACATGGAGATAAGATGGATATGTCGAACGTGTGGGCTAAAAGGGAAGTAACATTGACTGTGTTATCTTAGGTTTAGAATTAAGCAGCATATGATCGCATAATATACTTGATCCTTTGTCAGAAACGTGTGAGTTGATAAGATACAATCTTTGTATGCAATGAATGGAGTACATAAAAGGAATGTAGTGTTTTATTGTTTAGGAAGTAGGATTAATACGTTCTTATCTAAATGTTTCGAATGGGAGAGTGTATAATGGGTCGGTTGTGTTTGTTTTCTCAATGTGTGAGTTTGTCTTTCAAGGTTCACGAATGGGAGGTGATAAAAGAGATAATATCATTTTTAATAATATGAGATAGGGACGGTTTTCAAACTAGGCAAGTGTATAAAATGATGATTTGATTGATTTGGGTGATTGGCCGAGGATCATGGAAATATTAAGGTGATTAGTGCCAAATTTAATGTAAGGTGATTAAGAGATGTTTATCACAAATATGTTTCCAAAATTCGAAATTAGTGTGTGTCCCAAATTACAAAAGGAAATCGGTCCATACCACATGTTTGAACGTGTGATATTTAGTTCTAAGTTAATTAAGTTGTGTCATTTTTCTTATTCGTATAGTTTAGAGTTTCCCTGTTTCCAAAATTTAAATATAACGTATTGTATTTGATATTAGGTTAAATCGTATTCAAGGTTTTCAAATAATTAATTGCATTTACATTACATGTTATGTAGTTTAGGTGTCAATTAAATTATTTCAGAACTTAGGTAAAAAAAATAAAAAATAAAAAAAATAAAAAAATAAATCAAATTAGACGTAAAATTTAGGAACTCAAATTTCAGGGTTTTACATATAAACTACAAATAACCAAACGGAGAGGCATGAACAAAAAGTGTTACCTTTTTGAAATACCCATATAACCACTTCGCGTCCTATATTTAGGAGGCTCGATTTAGACTGAGCAGCACAAACCATGACCGTTTCTCCCATAACTCCCAACAAACAGTTGAAGCAATTTACAACAGCACAATATTAAGTTAGTAACGCATAAGAAACATGCAATGCTGAAAATCAAACCTCCAAATGTATGAAAAACAGAATGCAAAAAAAAAAAAAAAAAAAAAAAAAAAAAAAAAAAAAAAAAACCAATCGTAACATTAAACTACGAAGGCTAAAAAAACTTGCAAAATCTAATATAAAGTAGTTACGTTTACACATTTACCAACTATCAAATCAGCGGTTTCCATGAACAACTAAAGAGTTGCTTTAAAATGTAGCCAACTTCGGTTTAACCTAAACCAAGTTTGACAGAGAAATTGAAATGCCATCTAAGGAAAAACGAAGGGAAGTAAAAAATATCTTTCGGAGCACCGAACCGACCTCGAAATAGTATTGTCTCATGCACAAGAAATCTGGTTAGAGCACAACAAAACGGTTCATCAAGGTTTTTTTTTTTTTTTTTTTAGTAAGCAAGTGAAGGAATCCACAATAGCATAGCATTAAATTAGTAATAGATGAAAAACCTATAATAGTGAAGGGAATGCGAAAAAATCGTCACTTCGTAATTATTATTCCAAGCCGTAACCTGAAATCCATAAAAGCGAAGTTGAGATGCATAAAATCGAAGATAATTAGAACAATTACAACATCATATGAAATAAAACATGAAATAACATGCAAGGTATACCAAAGACCTCATTCTAAAGGTCACCAGCCCAAACCATCTACAAAACCTGAAATTCACATAATCGAAGAACTAAACATTGGTATACGTATCATATGAAATAAGATGCAAAATAACACGCAAGGTAACCCAAAAATTATGTCCAAACCTTACAAACACAAATCATACAAAACCTGAAAACCACAAAAACAAAGATGTAAACATTAATACATGATAGTGCTCATCAAAGGGTTCCTTGTATATGTCTAAAATAACTTACATGCAAAATTAAGAAAAGTAAACTTGATAACTTGAACTCAAAACGAAACACACGAACGGTAAACAAAAACCCTAACACCTCGTTCAACTCTTTTAGCTGACTCTAGCAATATAGCAAGCATAATCAGCCGTTCCACTCATCATTTCACCCAAAACCGCCAAAACAATTTAAGCTACTACCAAGTAAATCTACAAAACCTAAATAACAATCGCATAAAATAAATTTTGTGCCTAATTTTATTACCTGAACCGCTTGTGTGTGTGCCCGATTTTGGAATAAAAAACCAAACAAATGAGAAATCAGATATGTTTTAAGGTGTAAAACCATCTACAACCGATAATGGAAAACAGGTGTACAACATGCAACAAATCTAATCTACACGTAAGTACCCACTACGGTTATTTAATACCATTTAAGCCGACGGCTCGGCTTGACTCGGCGTGTGAACAGTGTCGACTCGAGCCGTGGCTCTACAGTGCATCCAAGCCGTCCCACTCCTTTAAGCCGACCTCTCACTCGTCGGCTTCGAAACAATGGAGCTCCCAAAACACTTCAATAAATGTTATATAGTAGAATAGTAACACAAAGAATTGATGTTTCTTGATTTTGCTATACCTTTTAGTTTAACTAATCTTTTAACATAACATTTTTTCTAAAACTATCATCATATCTTCTATGTTAAATTTCTTATCATTTCTTTTACTTAATGATAAGGGTTAATGGCATGTAATAGCAATGTACTTTCCCATTTGTTCCCTTATCAGATACCAACCCCAAAAAAAATACCACAATACCCATCCAACTTTCAAAATTTATTTCATTATCATACGTTTTTGTTTGCACCGTTAGTCCTTTTGACTAACGACCGTTTATAATTAACTCAAAAATATATTTTTCTTACGTTTTCACATGTTTTCATACGTTTCTATCTGTTTTTATACGTATTCGCCCATTCTCTTTACGTTTTTGTTTGCACCGTTAGTCCTTTTGACTAACGACCGTTTGTAATTAACTCAAAAATATGAAAACGTCTTACGTTTTCATACTTTTTCTCATGTTTTCATACGTTTTCATACATTTCTATCCATTTTTATACGTTTTCGACCGTTTTCTTACGTTTTTGTTCGTTTTTAAACATTTTCGTCCGTTTTTTTTAACATTTTCATCCGTTTTTATACGTTTTCAAGCGTTTTTATACGTTTTCGTCCGTTTTGTACGTTTCTCATACGTTTTTGTTCGTTTTTATACGTTTTCATACGTTTCTATATGTATTCTTACGCTTTCATACGGTTTTATACGTTTTCGTCTGTTTTTATACGTTTTCATCCATTTTTACGCTTTTATCCATTTTTAGTCATTCTCATACATTTTTATTCATTTTTATACAGATAAAAAATCATGAAAACGTAAGAAAAGCGGATAGAAACGTATGAAAACGTAAGAAAAACGTATAAAAACGGACGAAAACGTATAAAAACGCTTGAAAACGTATAAAAACGGACGAAAACGTTTAAAAACAAACAAAAAAGTAAGAAAACGGGCAAAAAACGTATAAAAATGGATAGAAACGTATGAAAACATAAGAAAACGTATGAAAACGTAAGAAAAACATATTTTTGAGTTAATTACAAACGGTCGTTAGTCAAAAGGACTAACGGTGCAAACAAAAAAACGGATAAAAACGTAAGAAAACGGGCGAAAATGTATAAAAACGGATAAAAACGTATGAAAACGTAAGAAAACATATTTTTGAGTTAATTACAAACGGTCGTTAGTCAAAACGTATGATAATGAAACAAATGGGAAAGTACGTTGCTATTACATGCCAAATGGACTAACGGAGCAAAGAGTTGGATGGTGATTATGGTAATTTTTTGGGTTCGTATCTGATAATAGAACAAATGTGAAAGTACGTTACTATTACATGCCATTAACCCTAATGATAACTTAAAATATGTAATTTGTTGATGGAGGAGACGTGAAAAACAATGAAAACATCCCTAGTTTGTCCAATGCTACTCCTTCTTCCAAGAGTACACCTGATATGGTTACAGATGGAAAAAAGGTTGGTAATCCGTTTTCTAAGGTTGGGAATTTGGTTAATTCGGATAGTGATAGTGATGATTATGAAGTTCTTGAGGACTATAATGAAACCACAAGTTTTATGGCATTTGACGATTCTAAAAGTGGTAGTGAAGTGGGCATGAAGAGCTTATTGGAACAGTGGAATGAGGACACCTATTACCAAAATCCTCGTGATGATGATGAGTTTGATGATTGTGGTCTGACGGATGCACAATTGAAGTTTGCTAATACATATGACATTAGTCTTCGTTGTCAGCCTAGATATGTTGTTCTTTTTTATTTTGCATAAATATGACATGTCATTTCTTATGCTAGCTTAGGTCTGAAGCACCATATGCGCTGTTGGTTTGTCTTTTTAGGCTAAGGTGTGAGACTCACCCACATCCGTTGTACTTAAATTATTTTTTTGTAGTAATAATATTTTACCGGGGTAACCTTTTTACCCAAAATAAAATATGTAATTTGTTTTATATTTTAGTGTATCTAAATATATTAAAAAAATCTTATAAATTGTCTTTTGATTACATATGATGACTGGATAACTGAATTAATTCTTACTTTAACAATTTATATTTTGTAACTTTCGATGTATAAAAGTGTAATAAGCTTTCATACATTTTAAGAACTATTTTAAAAAAAAAACGTGCGTTAATCAACAAATAAAACAATATCACATGAAAATAAAAAGCCCGCAGCAAAGCATGAAAATACTAGTACTTGTTTTCTTTTCTTCTTTTATCAAAACTCAAATGTGGAGGGACTTGTAATGCCACATCTAAAAACACATACTTACAGCATCCCGCCATAACTATCTTCAATAATTGTATTTTTGCACATATGTTCTAAAAACAACATATATGTTTAAAAAAAAAACATGGTTGTTCTAAAGAATTTGATAAGAAATTGGAAATACAAAATTTTTCTTTGAAGGTGTGCATGTATGTTCTTATAAGGCGTGCAATGACAATATTGCGGCCGTGTGTAAGGTTTTTGTGAAAAAAGAGGATGAGTTCATGATGATATTGAAGAACATAGGTGGATACTTACGATTATTGATGATTTGCATGTATTTTTATTTTATTTTAAAAGGCGTGCATGTATGTTTTTTGTGGTTCTGTCAATTCTCGCAGATAAGATGGTTCTCGCAAATATATATATATATATATATATATATATATATATATATATATATATATATATATATATATATATATATATATATATATATATATATATATATATATAAGAAGTGCGTTCATGTGGTGTACAAGCTTAAAATAGATAAAATAGGTACACATTTGGACCGTTGGATCAACCTTGATAAATGAGATCAAAATAATTAATATTAATTAATTAGATGATAATATTAATTAATTAAATATTTAGCTTAAGGGTATTATAGTAATTTTGTAATGTCCAATTATCTTGCCAATGTAATCCCCTTCTTAAATGTTCCCAATCCTGTTTCATACGTTATGTTTTTTCACTCTCAATAAAACCATGGCGACATCTTCAATCCAAAAACACCAGGATCGAATTTACCACTATGTCGAATTCAACCGATAATGATTCCATTCAAGGTATTCTTTTTTCAATCAGTATTCCTTTTTCTATTTCAATCTTTTTTCCCAAAAACTCCAGGCTTTTCTATGTTTCCTTTTCGTTACAATTTTTAACTATTTGTAAATGGAATTGTGCATTAGCTTATTCGAGTTGTATTCATGTTAGTGTGTCGATAAGCATCAATTGATCATATGTTTTGAAAAGAATCTGTTAGTTGATTATGTGTATTAGTTTCATGTGTTGTTTTCAATTTAGGTATATGTTGGTTATGTGTATTAGTTGAAATAATCTTTTCGAATAATGTATTCGTTGTTTATGTTTGTTTCTTGAAATAAACCATTGTGTATTGGTTGATTAGGATTATTGTGCGCCAGCTGTGTATACGTTTTGTAATCAGCTATTAAGTTACAATGATTAAGCAGTTGGATCATTTTATTCTCTTTTTTCGATTCATAGTAATACATAATGTTTATTTGATACCAGGTGAGCCATCAACTCCACGATCAACTCATAATGTGCAAGACAATGTTGTTGATGCTGAAAGTGTCCCACAAGTTGGGAGTTACCAACCAACCCCGCCAGGTAGTAAGTTTTGGATTCCCGAAGCTAAGAAAAAACCCGTGGAAGGAACCTTGTTTGATACAATTGAACAAGCTTTCCAGTTTTATAAAGAGTATGGGAGGGAAGGTGGTTTTGAAGTTAGGAGGGGTGGGCAGTCTAACAGGAAAAAAAAAAGAAAATCCTGATTTGAAATACTTTTGTTGTTCTAGAGAAGGCTCGAAACCCCCAAAGACAGATAAGTCAACAACGGATACAACATCATCTGATATCGCAGAAGTAGTAAAGGTGATTAAAAGAAGGAAACGAGCATCCCAACGTTGTGGATGCAAAGCTCTACTTCATCTTAGGAAGACCCCTGAAAATAAGTATGTTGTGTACACCTTTTTTGAAAAACATAACCACACTTTGGTCCATGAAAATGATTACAAGTATCTTTGGGCTGCTAGGAAACTTACTTTTTCTAAACAGCAGTTGTTGCGTCAGCTTTCCAATGCTAATATTGGTCCCACAAGAGCATGGAAAGTAATGAAAGAAATGTATGGCGGGTTTGAAAACATCGGGGTTACAGATGTGGAGTGTAGGAACTATAGGCGGGGTTTGGATAATTTCATTGGTAATCGGGATGCGCAGATGGTTGTCGAGAAGCTGTTGAGTAGACAAGAATTTTTCTCCGACTTTTCTGTTGAATACAAGCAAGACAAGAATGATAAAACCTTGATAGGTTTGTTTTGGGCAGATGCACAAGCAAAGTTTAACTATGCTTCTTTTGGCGATGTGGTATCGTTTGATGCAACCTTCCGTTCAAACAGGTATACCGCTACATCTAAACATACTATATGTACAAACAATATCGGTACACAAGTGTAAATATCCTTGTGTTACATGTTGTAATTAGCTTGCGTGCATATAGGTACAAAATGGTGTTGGTTCCTTTTACGGGGATAGATAATCACAATCGATGCATACTTTTTGGAGCTGCATTACTAGCAAGTGAAGCAGCCAAACGGTATACTTGTTTATTGAAAAGGTTTAAAAAAATCTTTGGTACTGTTCCAAAGGTAGTCGTAACTGACCAAGACCCCGCAATGAAGATTGCAATAGAGAAAATATTTCCTGAATCAAGGCATCGCCTGTGTATGTGGCACATAATGCAAAAACTCACTAAAAAGGTATTATTACAATCCAAATAGAATAATGAATCACTTTAATTATTTGTTGTTAAACGTTTACATGACTGTTTTAATTTCTAACTTGTTGTAGGTCGACCCATCTTTATGTAGCGACACTGATTTCATGCGCCGTTTATGTGATATAGTTTGGACCGACAAAATCGACCCCGATGTGTTTGAGTCGGAATGGAAATCTATCATGGAAGACTTCAATTTAAAGGATAACAAATGGTTGAGCGATATGTTTGACATGCGGACTAAATGGATACCATCTTACTTCCGTCATGAACCCATGTCTGGCCTTATGCGCACTACCTCCAGGTCCGAGAGTGAAAACCACTTTCTTGGGCAGATTACTAACCCACACTTGAGTCTGGTTGAATTTCTTAGCCATTATGATACTGCAATTGATTCACAAAGATTCATATATGGCAAGAATACACATAATTCAAACTACACGACGCCTGATTTTAAAACTCATCTGCAAGTTGAAAAGGAAGCCTCTGAATTCTACACACACACAATTTTTTATGATGTTCAAGATGAGATTTTCTCATCGCTGATGCATTGTTGTTCACTGAGTGTACAAGAGTCTGATACGTGTTCTACGTTTGTGATTCGTGACACAGAAGCCGACTACAGAATAAAGGATTCATTCGTGCAAGTCAAGTATGAGGTAACAATAAACATTTTTGCTACTTTATCTATTTGTGTACCTGCATATTTGCTGTTGTGTGTTTTAACGGTCTTTTTAATCCCATATGCAGGTTACGTACGTACCTTCTGAATGTTCTGTTCAGTGCACTTGTTTAAGGTACGAATGTTATGGTTTATTGTGTCGTCACATTTTTTACGTGCTCCGTATGTCCAAGGTACACCACTTCCCAAAACAATACATGGACAATAGATGGTCAAAGCAGGCTATGCGTCACAACCCTGTTGACAATACAAAGGCTTTTCGAAGCTCAGATTCTGTAGTTGATGATACAGTAAGAGAAATTTACAGCAACGTTGAAGAATCTATTAGCCATTTGGTTTGTGACATTCAGAAGCTTCAAATATATAGGGACGGCCAAGCAGCAATGATGAAACAAGCCAAACTTGACGTTCCTAACCCTCCAAAACTGAACACTAATGAGGCTTACGCAAGAACGCTTGGCGTAACTGAACCTGCAGAGTTGACTATTTTGACCGCTACAGATATTAATAACAAGGGTCAGGTGAGATGCACAAGGCACAAATCAAAGAGCGAGATTGCAATGGAACTAGGCGGCAAACCAAAGAGAATGTGCAAAAGTTGTGGCACGTTGGCTAGGCATGATTCTAGGAATTGTCCCAAGAAGAAGAAGCGCCTTCAAGACCAGGACGTGGACCAGTTCAATGATGATTATATGGATAGTGACTAGTTTATGTATTCGATTTTGCCTATTTCCAGTCCTTTTAACTATTTAAGACTTCTTATTACGTTAGACTTGACAGCAAGTCCTTTATCTGTTTCAAACGGTTGTTTCAATCGTAGTTTGTTTAATAAAAAGAGTTCATTATTCTATCTCATGAACTACTTGTATTGGCATTTAAATTGGATGTGTTTACTTGCAATATTAGATGTTCATTATTCTTTAGTTTTACAGCTCTTTTAGTTTTACAGCTCTGTTAGTTTTAACGTGCAGCGGGTAAAAGGAAAATGAACTTTATGTGTATCATCCAATTTATGGAAACTTTTAATGTTCACTTGTATTGGCATGTACTATTTTTTCACTTGATTTGTATCATCTGAACTTGTGAATGTTCCTAACGGTCTATTCTCAAATTATGTTAACCTAATTGTTCATGTCTAGTGAAGAGTACAAGATCTCTACCAAACAGCCTCTCTTGCTGCACTAAACTCTCTACCAAACAGCCCTACTGCTGCACTAAACTATCTACCAAACAGCCCCTACCGCTGCATTACCAAACACATGGTACATATTCGAGCTTTGTGTCCACAAGTGTGTTACCGATTATCTATCACACCAGATGTTTTGAAGCAAATTACCTCCAACACCATTGAACCTGGTGTTGACCCGTTAACTCACTGTCATAACAAAAAGCCAGTTTTGACCCGTTTCAAATTTCCAAATTACCTCCATCACCATTGAACCTGGTGTTGACCCGTTAACCCACTGTGACAGCCAAAAAAGCAGTTTTGACCCATTCAAATTTTCCAAAATACGTATTCAGGATGGTGAAGTATATATTATTTGCTCTTTATATTGATTTGTCCAGTTTATCACACATCATTAACGACGGTGAAGTATAGCCAACAAACCAATTTTGACCCGTTGAAATGTTCCTACTGGTTTTTGCACTTGCTTATGTGTATCATCTGAACTCGACGCTGTCAGTTGATAATGTGTACAAGCTGGTGTTGACAGCCAAAAAACTGGTTTTGACCTGTTCAAATTTTTAAAAATGTGGTTTTGAAGTCTGCAAATTGATTGGTAATGTGTACAAGCTGGTGTTGATAATGTGTACAAGCTGGTGTTGACAGCAAAAAAAATGATTATGTGTATCATCGGAACTCGACGCTTTTACTAAGGGGGTCTTATACATGCATTTCAGCTGAGAGATCCGAGTTTTTTGTAAAAACTGGTGGTGATTACGATATTCTGATTATTTGGGGTCATATAATCAGATTCGGAGAAGGTAATCAGTTGTTGTGGCCAAACTGGGTATTAAGATAAATGTAACAATACCTACATGGACCTAAGTCCTTACTAAACAACAACCATCTGATTCTTAAGGTCACAATAATCACTTTGAAGCTGGACATCCAAACACCATGTCCCCTAAAACCATCCCACATAAACCTCGAGTACTACCAAATACTTTATCATAGCTTACAAAATGGCCAAGCCCTTAACTAAAGCGGTAGTCTTCAGTAATACACAAAACCAACAAGATGTGTTTATATCAAATAACATGCTAGTATGCTATTATATCGAAATTTACCAACCCAGTATGCACAAATACATACCCAAATAAGTTTTTGTTCACTTAAGTCCTACATCAGCAAATCCAAATGAACCCCAAACATTAAATTAACTAACACACAAACATATACGGTTCCTGACAGAAGTAAATAAGCCAAACTACCCATTATACTGAAACAACAGACAGAGTTCTATCCAACTATGCCTAACTCCCAAAAATTCCAAATAATTGCAGATAAAAAAACCAGTAGTCAACAAAAAAAATGACCCATTGCACTAAACATCGATAAACCTCCTGTTACCTTATAACTATTGCACCAATTCGCCTATGAGATGTGAAATCTTGTTTCATATTGTGCATAGAAGCATTGATGTCAATGTAACTCTTTATATTCGTACACACACCAGTAACTCATAACAACTAATAAAGGAGATTCATAATAGACCTGTGCAAAAAGTACGGGTGAAAGTGGGAAAATCCAGGTTGATTGTGTATCTGGTGATTGACCTGTGCAATGTCAAATTTCAACCATTGTTGCAAAAACACAATGGACCCTGGAAATCCATCCAAAATATAAACACATAGATTAAACATATATAATTAAACATAATGCACAATTCCATTTAAACATATACCCTAACTGGGCTAACCATAATGCATAATTCCATGTTTTAAAATTAAACACACCACAACTAGATTAAAGGTTACTCGGTAAGCATACGTGAGTATTTTTTTGACACTAAACTGAAAACACACAAACATAATAAAATTGCACTATTATTGCTACTTATTAAATCCAAACTACAGAAATCAGTTCATTTCCCTTCAAACTTGGTCGAGACACGCAACTTGATGGTTTCAAACGCAGCCATCCGTAACCGCTTCTTTTCTTCATCTGATACTTTCCTGAATCCATTCACTTCCTTATCAAAATCACCCTTCGCCAAGTTGCAATCGGACAGAAGAATCTTTACTGCATACATACTACGCAGTTCCCTCAGTTCTTTCATTTGTTTCTTCCCTTCTTTGCTCAAGCAACAAAGGTCAGCACCATCACCTTTGTAGGTTTCCATGTGGCGCATTGTAAATACACCACAGTCTACAAAATTGTTGGTTGTCCTGCATCCCAATTGCAACACCTTTCTTGGCGCTTTACTCATTCTTTCATAATTTGGATTGTTCTTGTGCAACAGATAATCCTCAAACATAGACATCTGATATACAAAAAAATGGGAAGTTACATATGTAATCACAGTATAAATAAACATATGTACCACACACCTAAGTTGCAAAACTTGTCAGCAGTTCACAATTTCACAACCGTAACACATACCTATCCTTTACCAACCACACAATTTGCAAACATTGTATACTACCACTCAATTTGCAGACTTCAAAACCACTTTTTTAAGAATACCAAACAGACGGATATGCAGCAAACACATATTTTTGCAGGCTAAGAAACATACAAATGGAATTCTACACATGAATTCAACTGAGTACATGCATCATTACCAACTAACACACATATTCAACTTCCGGACGCAAACAGCTTGTACACATTATCAACTGACGCACACGAATCTTTATCAACTAATACACCTAAGTATATTTCAACTAATCCACCGGATCACATAACATACATACTCACCTTACCCATACCTAACAGTGCACACAACCAACTAACATCTTATCCCAAGTGACGATTGGTAACACATTTTCAATTTCCTTTTTTACAGATTAATGTGCAGGTTCATGAGAAAACAACACAAACCTTAAGTTGCTTTTGGTTATCTGATGCAGTTCAATCATATTCAACTAACCTACCAATTTACTGATGGTTCACTTGCTATAACTTTTCAAAACAAGGCTACACACATAACTGATGGTTCACTTACTTATGGTTCAACTAACCTACCAATTTACTGATGGTTAACATTTACAGATTACTGATGGTTCACTTGCTATAACTTTTCAAAACAAATACCAAACTGATGGTTATCTGATGCATTTGAATCATATTCAACTAACCTACCAATTTTACAAACAAGGCTACACACATAAACCAACTCATACACAGTTGCAGACTACCAAACATACAAACTTTTTCAGACTACCAAACCTGTAGTTGCAGCAAACAGTTGCAGACTACCAAGACACAAGTTATTGACTACCAAACATAAACGCATCGATTCTAATAACCTATCACTCTTTTGTTTACTAAGAAAGAATATGATTAAACACAACGTACCAGTTGCATGGTAAACCAAGTGAATCTTTCATCCTCGTTCGTACTTGGCAGAAGGAGGTTATCCAAAATTTGGACTTCACCATCCTTCATGTTCATGCATACTACAAAGAAATGACGTCCTTGAATAACAGGGAAAAAACCTGCCAAACATTTAAACAACGATCTAAAAATACATGAATTTTTTTGAATTGATACGTGTTATAGGATTGGATATGTGATACCTACCAATTGAACACCATCAAGGGTTTTATACTCGCTTCTATTCACTACATTATCCATGTTTTCGACAAACTTGTCCAATGCCTTTTCGTACTCCCAGCTTAGCATGTCACTAGTCTGCATTCACATGAAATTGTGCTGGTAAGATGTTCTCCTAAAATTTATCAAACAAAATTATGAAACTGATACGTATTCGATATCCTTGGCAACTTACCAGCATAGCTGTGTGGCAAAAAAGCCTTGTGACCGTAAGCTTGCTTCTGTGCTTCTCTGCATTGTTAAGTACATGCGTGAATATGTCAATCGCTCCACTTGCTATATCTATGCCTGGAAACAGACTTTCCAACACGACCCGTTCTCCATCAACATATTGTGTCTTGAACACAATGTCACTGTCATATACACATGAGTTAAACACTAAATAATATACATGTTCCTACAAATTATTAACTGTCTATGATGCATTTAGACTTACGTTTCTTGTAATCTAGCACTGAAGAAGCATTCAGCAACTCTCTGTTCGAGTTTAGATATGCCATCTAACAGTGACACTTCCCTGGTCATATACGGTGACCTTAAAACTTCAGGTAATAGTCTTTGACGCTGCGGCACAGGCTCTGGATACACAGTTACAATCTCTTTGCATTTACTTCCCAGACTCTCTCTACCAAACCTTGATAACCTGTTTGATGTATTGGTTTCATGAGCGCGCCCTGAGATGGGATGATCAGGCGTCTTAAAACCACCACCATCTGCTGGTTCCTGTGATACATAATTTCTCAGGCTATCCAGCAACATTTGGTCTTCTGCCAGGTCATCTACAACGCATTTTCCTTGCGTTGCTGGTGGCTGTGTGACATTCAAATCGAACTCTGTACCATCTTCAAAGTCAAGACGCGTCGGTTTCTGTTGATGTTGTCTCTCCCAGTCTCTGCACACTTCATCTGATATAGCAATCAGTTCGGTAGGCGTCCCGTATACCTGCGTAAACGGGAATGCAGATTCATCCGGTGCGCCACCATCCTTTTCATTCACACCTTTTTTGGGTGTAAAACAACTCTCACGTGCATCATCAGCTGGATCTTTCTTGTCTTCTCTCTCATGAGAGTACTCCCGAGTGACAAACAAATTATCTCTGATTTCCTTCAAGTCCATAAACCCATGATCCTCCGGATAATCCTCAAGTCCTTTAGCTATCAACAGGTCTGCCATATCAATGAGTTCCACAACACTTTTAAGATATGTTGACGCTTTCTTTTTCATCACCTATCGGAAAAAATACATTATGTATTACGATCTGCTCTAACGATCCAAATTTACGAGACAACCAATACAAAAATATATTAGTCACTAAAATGTACCTCAGCATCTTCTGGTACACTCTCATAGCCATTATCGTCACACACATAATCTTCACACGCTATATCTTCATCAAGGTCTGCACAAAAAACAATTTTACATTGTAACTAACATACACGTTACCACACTAGTGTATTTCATATTAATGGAATTAAATTAATCAACGCTTACCCTCATCATCCACTTCTTCATCGGCAGCTCTATCATCAGCAGCTGCATCATCAACAGATTCCTCTGGGAACATGTCTCTATCATCAGCAGCTGCATCATCAGCTATTTCTTCATCCATAGCTCTATCATCAGCAGCTGCATCATCAACATGTTCCTTTGGGAACATGTCTTTCTCGAGTTTATGCAACAACTCAGAAGAGCATTGTTTGATATGTGTATCTAACGTGGCATACACAACCTGTGATTAAAAATAAAAATTAATAATTAACTATCAAAGTAAAAAAAATGGATTTAATAAACATATATTACATGCCGAATACATAAGAAATATCATACCAGTAGTAGTATTACAGGACCATTGAAATGTCTCTTCCGATTCCATGATCTTCTTGTTCATACCAGACACTCGACTATATACGTGCACCAGTCTAACTTCCGTATATCGTCTTCTTTGTTAATGCACGGTAGGAACCGAATATTGACGGTATTGCTCAAATTTAGCTCACCGATTGTTGAAAAAAACAATACCAAAAAATTTAACTTAAACATCCACCCACCTCGGTTTGTTTTCAATATTTGACTTGCCACATGAGTGTTGTAATACTTTTTAACACCATCCCCAAACTGTTCCTTCCACTGCTTAACTAACGGGTTCCTATAATCTGCATTATCCCGAGTCTCAATGTGTACATCCCCCCTTGGTACACCTAACACATTTTTTACTAGGTCTGGTGTAATATTTATTCTTCTACCATCTACATACAAGCTACATGTGTTTTCATCAAAGTTGTCTAACAACCAGTAAGCAAGACGAGTCGGTATATCCTTTATCTGAAACTCTAGCAACTCACCAAAACCCATCCTTCTTACATCCTCTTTTTGAATATCCGACATCTCTGTTATCACTCTAAACAAATTGCCTGGCGGATTCCTTAAACGTACTCTATTCACATTTCTACCAACATTAGGAACCGCTCTATTCTTTCCTTTTTTACTCTCTGCTCCTACTTTACCTTTCCTTTCAAACCGTTTTTTGGTAAACACTTTTTTCTTACTGACAGAAACTTTGGGTATCTTCGTTTTCTGCTGCGAAACAAAATCATCGTCTGTTGACTGTCCATCTACAGCTGCAGCATCTTCATCTACTGACACACCAAATAAAATGCGACAATTACATCAACATATTTAAACACGTACACACTTATCACTTGCTCCATTCAATAAAACTGTAATACAAAATCCAATTACCTTTATCAAATAATTTTTCCCCTATTCCGGCTTCTGGTTCCATTTTCCGTTTAGCCGCTGCACGTTTGCCTGTTGACACCACAAGTTTCCATAAATTATACCAGTCAATCATAAATAAAATACGAAACACATAAATAATATCTCTTAGCTATAAAATACCTTTTCCAGTTCCCTCTCTTTTTCGTCCTCCATTTTTTTTACTACCCTTGTCCCTTTTCAACTCCTTTTTTTTATCGTGCCCTCGTCATTCTTCAAACTAGCACCTTTTTCAGTTTCTTTATCCACCTTTTCTCCTTCAAATTGAACACCAATATCTGATTGACCACATACACCAACCAAAAACATTACACTCTTATATACAACATTAACCAAACAACCTAATACACATAAGTCATCAACTGATATAGATTAGTCTATTTAAACTCGAACGATATCATGTAATACACATAAGCTGCTATCAACTAACACACAGACCAAGCTATTACCAGACATGCATGCGACTGATTGAAAAGCCTCATTACAAAGTTACAGCATACATTACAAAGTTACAGCATACATTACATAAAAAGCAAACAAAGTGAACCTCCTTTTTTTAGAACCACCAAACTATGTTTTACATTACACTCTTATATACTCATTACAGACACATATGTGGTCTGATTTAGATAGCCACAGTCTCTCAAGTCTCAAAGGATGCACATATGTAATTATAAAGTTACAGCATACATTACATAAAAAGCAAACAAAGTGAACCTCCTTTTTTTTTGAACCACCAAACTATGTTTTACATTACACTCTTATATACTCATTACAGACACATATGTGGTCTGATTTAGATAGCCACAGTCTCTCAAGTCTCAAAGGATGCACATACCTTTCGCTCATCTATGAAATGCAATAGATCAAAAGTTATACCAGTAGTTCATTACTTATATGACCCATTCACCGTTATGTATGTATATCATGTAATACGAATGACCTGCTATCAACTACCACACGGTCCAAACTATTACTAAACACGTATGCGACTGATGCAAAAATATCATTACACACACATTGGTTTACGTAGATAAGACTTAAAAACACCTATATGTAGCTAATACACCGTCATATATAACTAGGCGACACCACACAACAACTACTAGTTGTTTATTTCAAAACAGTTAATAAGCAATACACAATCAACTACTTCAACTTATACAATTTGTTAACAAGCAATACACAATCAACTACTTCAACTTAAGCAATACACAAAACAGTTAATAAGCAATGCACAATCAACTACTTCAACAGTTAATAAGCAATACACAATCAACTACTTCAACATAAGCAATACACAAAACAGTTAATAAGCAATAAGCAATACACAATCAACTACTTCAACTACTAGTTGTTTATTTCAAAACAGTTAATAAGCAATACACAATCCAATTATATATATATTTGGATTGTGGTTCCATTTTCAAAACAGATAATCAGTAACACACTTGTGGTTCCATTTTCCGTTAATAAGCAATACACAATCAACTACTTCAACTACTAGTTTATTTCAAAACAGTTAATAAGCAATACACAATCAACTGCTCCAACTTATACACTTAGTCAACCAATAACTTCTTTTAAAACCCAGCCATATACAACTAACAGTTAGCTAACTACCTTCCACAACTAATTCAACTCATACACATCCGTTAGGTAAGAAGCTTACACAACCAACTCAACTCATACATACCAAGTGACAAATACACACAAATCAACTCACTCACATCCCAATACTTAAAACCGTATATTAATAAGAAGCAATACACATTACCTTGATCGCCTTTACTATCTCCATCAAGAGTTAGATCGATAGTTTCAGGTTCCTCATTATCACTTCGTCGTTTCCAAGAGTTAGATCGATAGTTTCAGGTTCCTCATTATCCCAATACTTAAAACCGTATATATATATATATATATATATATATATATATAAGGGAAATCATACCTACATTAAAAATGTAGCCAATTGGCTACATTTTCTTTGAAAAAAGTTTTAAAAATGTACAGTTCAGTCCTTGCGGTAAGTTCCTGACACATATTTTCCCCCTGTCCCTACCCTTTTTTTCAAAGGAAATGTAGCCAATTGGCTACATTGTAAGTAGCTATGCTTTCCCCTATATATATATATATTATAGGTTTTCGATGATATATAGAGTATTTTATAGGGGTTTGTTGCATTCTTTACAGCTTGCGATAGACATCATTGTAGGTTAGTATCTATATGTGATATTATGGGTATATGAATAAAAAGTTTCTGCATTTCTCTTACTGTTTTAGATATATGTTCAATACTCGGAAACGATAGTCGAACTGAAAATTCTCAAATTACCGGAATCTGCAGCATGGATAATCACTTACAAGAGCTCATTCGAACAGTTAATCAGCCATCTTTGAGGTCACAGCCCTTGAATTCTAGCCATGAACCACATAATTTGAATTCTGGCCATGGATCAGAGAGTTCTGGAAGTCAGATACATGTAAGTTTATACTTTATACTTGTATTTAGTAGGGTGTGGCAATTTCCCACATGACACGAAACAATATAAGACTGATAAAGGCTTGGTCGAAACAAGTTGGGGTGGCAAATGCGTTGACCACTTAATTAAAAAAACACATCCTATTCAAGATGACACGACTAATTCGCTTACAATAAAAGAAAATTTTAGAAAAGTTCGACCTGTGGTAACCCAATTACAACACGCTTAACCCGATTACAACGCTTTGATAACCTATTAACAACCCGTTTGACCCACCGTTCCATTTAACCCATGTAGTTTAACGCGTAACACGGGTTGTGTACGGATCAGGGTTGCTATTTGTTGTTCGCTTAACTAAATGGGTCGTGTTCACAGTTTTACCCAACCACCTAACTGAATTGTACGGATCCGTTTGTACATTTTTCATTGTAAAAGTTCATCTTATACTTTTTGCAAATCTTGGACTATTAGGTTTCTCTGGGAATTTCAATACTCCTGTAGACCCAATACGCTACCTTTAGACTTCTCATATATATGGGTCGGGCAATGTCATAAAACAGATGGGTATGTTTTGGTTTGGGTAACGGGTCAAAAGGGGTTCGGGTCAGATTGGGTCCATATTCTTGGATTGTTATTCTTAGATTTGCTGATTCATCATGATAGGAAATGATTTACAAGCTCTATAGAACGTCGGTGTTTCTTTTAGTAAGTAATTGTGTTTCATCAAATAATAAGTCTCAAGTAAGTTGTGTTATGGCATGCTCTTCTGTGTTTGGTTTGTCAATATTTTCACAACAGATTGTTAAAGTTTTATCCACAAGTTAGTTTTATACGCTTAGCTATGTTCAATGTTGTAGTGTCATGGTTGTAAATACTTTTTTCTCTATGCAGTTGTGTGCTTCAACAGGACTTGTTGCTACATGTGTGCAATTTAATAGAGATTAGACACACATGCTCTAAGAGTTGAGGTCTCAACATGAAGAGCAGACGAGACGGATAAGGTATGTATAGTTATTGTTCTTTATTGTTTTTAAAGGTTACAAAGACATTTTTTTCTCCTCTAAGAAATGATATATTGTCACAGGAGGGCAGAAGGCGAAAATGATGAGTGGACAGCCCCAGGAAGACTAAGAAGTGACCCCAAGAAAGGTATGTATCTCTACCTATAGACAAGTAAACATTAGATGAATAGGTTTTCATGTTGCTGTTAGGTTTTGTGTATAATGATATTAATATTTGTATGTCCGGTTTCGAACCCGAGACTCGAGATTGCACACAATACGTGAGAGTTCCATTGGTTTGAATAATTAAATATACATTTTATATTTATATTTATTTATTCATTTCACTAACAATACATAACGACGGTTAGTACTTAACGGTGTTAGTAGATAACGACCGTTAAAGGACTAATTGTGCAAAAGGAGAAAGAAAGATCTAGAATCCCACTAGGGGAGGGAAGGTCGGTCGAAACCCTCAAGGGTTTAGGTGGATCGACTTTTGGAGTGGGCTACAAGCAAAGGAACACTATAAATACATCCCTATGTGTTTTAGTTTTCACCTAATCTTGTATCCCTAACTCCAAAGCCAAATTTCTCTTCTCTTCTCCTCTTGCTTGTGCTAGTAGACAATTTTATTCCCACTAGGGAATTCGGCTTGAGCTAATAGCATTAAAGTATTTGGTTTGTTAGTGATACTTGAACCTAGCTTTCCCATTGGAACGCTACTATCGCGTGTGTACAAGAACGAGTGACAAGCTTATTTTAGCTTGTGATTCTTGGTGTTTTTCCCTTGTTTGGTTCGATCCATATTCAACCCATATTAGGGTTCTTGATTGTTCTTGGTGATTACGCGATTAAGGTACGTGTTTATTTAAGTTAATTAATTACATGTTCATTAGATCTTTCCGCTGCGTGCTTTGTGATGTTTTATATGTTTATAGTTTTATGATTCATATATTCCAACAGTGGCATCATGAGCCTCGTTAAAGAACTTGTAATTAATTACTAAAACCTAAAAATTGGATCTTTATTGATACATGCAATTAATTTTTGTTTAGGGTTTTTAAACCCTAATTGTTTTAACATAAGTAGGTCGACACCCCTTATGGGTCGACACCTACAATATTGATTAGGGTTTTATGGTTGATTTAAAATCTTGATAGAAACCCTAGGATTGCATGAAATTTTTAAGGATTAATTTGTGAATACCGTGTGTGATGTCACTAAATTAATTAAACACGTACAAGTATAATATTGATTAATAATATGGACTACATGATTATGTGATCAATATGGTATCCATGACAAGATCTTGCAAATTTTGTCATGGTTGGATTTGTATGTTATTGTTTTGAATTTATTTGTCACATGATTTAAATAAATCTAAAATTGGGGAAGACCTCAATAAATATTAATTAAAAGGTTATGTGCAATGTGGTATCTAACTAACTAAAACTTACGCGGCCAAATTTATTTGGTGCTGTGGTCCATTGGGTACAATGAGCTCGAAAACCAATGGGAGTTTTGTTAGTTACATACATTTAAAAATTACACATAGAATTAATAATAGGATTTATTGAAAAAGGTTTGCATGTGGCTATATGATATCGTGGATGATCATATATTTG
Source organism: Artemisia tridentata subsp. tridentata (assembly GCA_021014915.2). Taxonomy (NCBI): domain Eukaryota; kingdom Viridiplantae; phylum Streptophyta; class Magnoliopsida; order Asterales; family Asteraceae; genus Artemisia; species Artemisia tridentata. Next base: position 133,275,891 of record CP139507.1, on the reverse strand, counting down.
TTATTATGTGTTTATTTATTTTTGTGAATTACTTGATCTTTTGTGTTTTATATTATGATGGATTGTAAACTACAAAAGTGGGTAATTTTTCATAATAAAAATAAATAAGACTAATAACTATGAAACCTTCGTAGTAATTTTATTTATTGCCAAGTCTTATGTGCCGACAGTGGTTCGCTTCGCACGGTAATTTGCTCCCAGGCGAGACTAGCAATAATTAAATTACTACATTAATTGTTTTAGCAAGAAAATCATAATTTTTTAGTTGATTGATTGCGACTGTATTAAGTGGTCGAAGCGGCGGACCTAAAATTGGCAAACTAATAAAGTGGGTTCTAGTTGGTACGCATTAAATTGTGACCTTAGAGGGGCACGGTTTTAACTAGCTTCGACGGCTGTCGTCCCTACGCCCGCCTGTGCGTCAATTTTAGACTTACCAAGTACACCACGATAAATACGAAGCATCTTAAGGCAAAGCTGTAAGTTTTTCAGCGCCTCAATTAAAAACTTTGATGATTTGAGCTACGAATGAGTAAACGGCGTTTTGTTTTTGAAAACTATATATGATACAAAGATGAATGCATGACATCTTTGTACATATTTTTTGATTAAATACATAAAAAATTATTACCCTACAAATTTAAGTCATATGCCACCCAACTACTAAAAGAAACACCTAAGGTTTCATCCTACATCACTAGCAGCCAAAGCTGAATGTTGATGTTCAAAGGGTGCGGTCTAAGGGTAAATTGAGTACTTTGTTGCTAGCAGCCAAAGCTGAATGCAATAAACTGACGTCAATTTACAGTTTCTTAAGTTGGTAGACTTAATTGGGCACTTTCATTACTAGCAGCCAAAGCTGATGTAATGAGACGGCGCCAAGGCATAAAGAATTGGGGACGAAACATGTTTACAATCATTTGCAACTGTTGTTGGCAATGAAAATTGTAAGTCCCAAGATTTCTAGGAATTGCAATTTGATATTGGCAATTGGGTGATCCCGTACCTTATTGAGCACTTTCATTGCTAGCAGCCAAAGCTGATGTAATGAAACGGCGTCAATTAGGATCCTAGTTTTCATTGAAAATTAAATGGTTATTTAACCAATGGGTGTTTAATTTTCTTGAAAAGTTAATTATCGAAAGTACTAACTTTTGAACTTTTTCTGTAGAAATGGCCCAACCCGGAAACTCGTCATCATTAACTCCTTGCTACAAGATGATGCTTGAAAAGGAGAAACTGACTGGGACTAAGAACTTTAACGATTGGTATCGTAATCTAAGGCTCGTCCTTAGGATAGCCAAGCGTTGGGATTGTCTTAGTGAGCCACTTCCACAAGCTCCACCTGCAACCTCCTCTACTGAGGTGTTGCGGGAGTACAATGAAGCTTATGAAAGGCACAATGATGCTGCCTGTATCATGCTATCGGGGATGGAAACTCAACTGGTCAAACAGTTTGAGCAATATGGTCCGAAAGACATGATTGAGGAACTGCAACGTATGTTTCAGAAACCTCCAATGGCTGAATTGTATGATGTACTTGACAACTTGGGCAAGTGCAAGCAGGATGCTACAACACCCGTAAGTACTCATGTGCTAGAAATGAAAGGTTATCTTGACCAACTGGATGCACTTGATTGCGGGTATGTGGAAGCCGTTAGAGTTGGCCTCATCAATAGATCCCTCAATGAGGACCTATATGGTGAATTTGTGCGTAACTTTAATATGCATTGCAAGGGGAAGACATTTAATGACTTGCATGCAATGCTCATTGAATATGAGAAGGGACTCACTAAGAAAGCTCCTACACCTGCTACACCTGCAGTTATGGCAATAAGAGGTGGTAGAGTAGCTAAGCCCGGTAAACCAAAACAAGTGAATAAGAAAGGAAAGGGCAAAGCTGACAAGGGCAAGCAAATTGTGACTTATCAGCAAAAGCCGAAGAAGCAGAATCCTCCTCCCAAGAAGGATTATCCCAAGAAGGATGCGGCTGCTTGTCACCACTGCAATACTCCTGGACACTGGAAGCGGGACTGTCCATTGTTGCTTGAGGAGTGTCGCAAGAATAAGAATGCCAAGGCTGGGCAGGGCGCCAGCACATCAGGTATTTTTATGGTTGAATTATTTTCATTTCCTCGTAAGCAAAATGCCTGGATATATGATACAGGATGTGGTACTCACATTTGTAATACATCGCAGGGACTTAGAGGAATAAAGAAGCTGAACTATGGTGAATGCTACTTGTATGTCGGCAACGGGATACGCGCAGCAGTAGAGGCCATAGGGACTTTTGATCTAGTGTTACATTCGGGTTTGATTTTGGTTTTAGACAATTGTCATTACGCACCTTCTATTGTTAGAGGTGTCGTTTCAGTTTCTTTGTTATTGGATTTGGGTTTTAAGCATACTTTTAATGATAATGGAATTTCTGTTTCTTTAAATTCTGTTTTCTACTTTAATGCTATTTCATTAAATGGTGTGTTTGAAATTGACATGGATAACCATGTATCCAATAGAAATAATTCTATGTATAGCATCGGGAATAAGAGAACCAAGTCCAACTTGGATTCGTCTTATTTATGGCACTGTCGCCTTGCCCACATAGGCAAGAAACGCATGGAAAAGCTGTTAAGTGATGGGCTTTTACCTAATATCAATGATGATTCAGTTGATAAATGCGAATCTTGCATATCGGGTAAGATGACAAACAAACCTTTCCATAGTAATATGGAAAAGGCTTCTGATCTACTTGGATTAATACACACGGATGTGTGTGGTCCACTTAGACACGTGTCAAAACGCGGTGCTAGCTACTTCTTGACCTTCACGGATGACTATAGTCGTTATGGTTATGTTTATTTACTTAAACATAAACATGAAGTCTTTGAGACATTCAAGGTCTTTAAAAATGAAGTAGAACTTCAACTCGGAAAGAAGATTAAGGCACTTCGATCCGATCGTGGTGGTGAGTATTTGAGCCAAGAGTTCAAAGATTATCTGACTGAGTGTGGCATTGTCCAACAACTCACATCTCCTTATACTCCACAACAAAATGGTGTATCTGAAAGGAGAAATCGTACCTTGTTAGATATGGTACGATCAATGTTTAATCTTACAACTCTTCCCTTATCCTTTTGGGATTATGCTCTTGAAACGGCTGTTCACGTGTTGAATAGGATTCCAACTAAGAAGGTTGATAAGACTCCATATGAAGTATGGACTGGAAAAGCTCCCAACTTTTCTTACTTAAAGGTCTGGGGTTGTGAGGCGTTTGTTAAACGTGACTCACCTGATAAACTCCAACAAAGATCTGTTAAGTGTATCTTCGTAGGATACCCTAAGGAAACGAAGGGTTACTACTTTTACTTCCCACAAGAAAATAAGGTCATCGTAGCTAGGTACGGTGAATTTCTTGAAGATAATCTAATATCTCAAGAATTCAGTGGGAGAGCATATGATCTTGAAAATGATCATGAAGATACTTCACCTTCTGAAAGCACTAACACACTTCCTGTGGAACCGGAAAGTTTAGGTCCTCCACCTGAAGTTGAAGTGGTACCCGTCCGTAGATCTTCAAGATCTGCAAAGGCTCCTGAGCGTCTATGTTTGAACATAGATGATGAGGAAACTATACTATTGGATCAAACTGATGAAATCAAGAAGTTTGGATTTACTCAGAATTTCGATGAGCCATGTGTATACCACAAAGTTAGTGGGAGTAACACTGCTTTCCTTGTCCTATATGTCGATGACATATTAATCATGGGAAATCACATACCAAGCCTTAATGAAGTTAAGGAATATCTTGGTAGTTGTTTTGCCATGAAGGATTTAGGAGAAGCAGCGTATATCCTTGGAATCAAGATCTATCGAGACAGATCTAAACGATTAATCGGTTTAAGTCAAAGTGCGTACATGGATAAAATATTGAAGAGATTCAATATGCAGAATTCCAAGAAAGGATATCTGCCCATGCAAGTGAAGCATGAATTGAGCAGTGAAATGTGTGCTTCTACACTAGAAGAGGAAGCTTACATGAAGAAAGTTCCATATGCTTCTGCAGTTGGTTCTATCATGTATGCTGTTAGATGCACAAGGCCAGATGTGGCATTTGCTCAAAACATGACCAGTCGATATCAGCAGAATCCAGGGGTTAAACACTGGAAAGCTGTAAAGGACATTCTTAAGTATCTAAGGAATACTAAAGATATGTTTCTTGTTTTCGGAGGAAATCCAGACACAGAACTGAATGTTACAGGTTTCTGTGATGCATCCTTTCAGACTGATAAAGATGATACGAAGTCTCAGACGGGTTACGTTTTTGTCATAAATGGAGGAGCCGTGGACTGGAAGAGTAAGAAGCAGAGTATAACGGCCATGTCTGCTACAGAAGCTGAGTACATTGCTGCGTCGGAGGCGGCACAAGAAGCTGTTTGGATAAGGAAATTCGTTAAGGATCTTGGAGTGATGCCTTCCATTGAATTACCTATAAATGTATATTGCGACAACTCTGCTGCAATTACATTCGCCAATGAACCTGGAGTTATGAAAGGCGCCAGACACTTTAAAAGGAAACTTCACTATGTTCGAGAACAAGTGAATGACGGCGAAATAAATGTACTCAAAGTTCACACAGATAACAATCTGGCTGTTCCTTTTACGAAGGCATTACCTAAAGAATCGTTTACTCAACATGCTCAGAGCATTGGTCTTCGATTGCCAGATAGTTTCATGTAAATCTGTTGGATTAGTATTTCGATAGGGACATGTAAAACAATTATTATATTAATGAAATAAAGTGCGGATAACGTTTATTATCATTATTAATATTTGTGTCCTATGTTTGCATGTTTAAATCCGTGAATAATTAATTTATTCTAAATGGTCCGTTGTCAATCAATAATATGGGAATATTATTGAACTAAGGCAAATGTGAGGATTGGTAGAATGGACTGTAGGTTAAGATACCAATATCACATGATATTCATTATAGGATAAAATGAATATAGGACATATCCCAACCGCATGATTATACTTTATGGATCATAGTCATCAAGTATATCATGAATATTTATCCTCTGACTTGAGATACTGGATAATTGCCGAGGATGTAGCTCATTTTCTGTGAGATAGTCTAACGCTATCCGTAAAAGGTAGTTATAAGGGCTATTTTCGGAAATGATGTAAAGTTCGAGGGTTATGCTGGTAGTCAATAAAGGATTTGTTCGTTCAACTTTGTGTTGAAATTTAATACTGCTAGGCCACTCGTAGAATTGACAAGATGTTTGCGTGCGCACGCCCAAAGTCTATCTGGAAGATGTTCAGATGTTTTGGTAATCTTGTTCAATTATGTACAAACGAGAAACTACTGTTAATTATGGAATGACAAAGATCCATATCCAAATTAACGCAGTATTAGTAACAAAAGGATAAGTATGATGATTAAATCATCACGTGGTTTTTTCCAGGAGAACCACAACTCGGATCAAGCTGGGGGCATTGGGATCTGTTAAAGCTAGACTAGCCCATGTCATTACAATATTAATCATTATCCAAGTGGGAGCTGTTAGGTTTTGTGTATAATGATATTAATATTTGTATGTCCGGTTTCGAACCCGAGACTCGGGATTGCACACAATACGTGAGAGTTCCATTGGTTTGAATAATTAAATATACATTTTATATTTATATTTATTTATTCATTTCACTAACAATACATAACGACGGTTAGTACTTAACGGTGTTAGTAGATAACGACCGTTAAAGGACTAATTGTGCAAAAGGAGAAAGAAAGATCTAGAATCCCACTAGGGGAGGGAAGGTCGGCCGAAACCCTCAAGGGTTTAGGTGGATCGACTTTTGGAGTGGGCTACAAGCAAAGGAACACTATAAATACATCCCTATGTGTTTTAGTTTTCACCTAATCTTGTATCCCTAACTCCAAAGCCAAATTTCTCTTCTCTTCTCCTCTTGCTTGTGCTAGTCGACATTTTTATTCCCACTAGGGAATTCGGCTTGAGCTAATAGCATTAAAGTATTTGGTTTGTTAGTGATACTTGAACCTAGCTTTCCCATTGGAACGCTACTATCGCGTGTGTACAAGAACGAGTGACAAGCTTATTTTAGCTTGTGATTCTTGGTGTTTTTCCCTTGTTTGGTTCGATCCATATTCAACCCATATTAGGGTTCTTGATTGTTCTTGGTGATTACGCGATTAAGGTACGTGTTTATTTAAGTTAATTAATTACATGTTCATTAGATCTTTCCGCTGCGTGCTTTGTGATGTTTTATATGTTTATAGTTTTATGATTCATATATTCCAACAGTTGCTATTTACTTTTTAACAATGTTGGCAGTGTTATAATGCTCTGTATGTTCGTAGTAACTTTTTTGTATCTGGTACTTCTCTAAGCATTTTTCATGTTTTAGGTCATTGGCCATCTCCTTCCAATCATGTACTCACTTATTCCGGACACCCTGTAACAGAAATGTTTAGTTATAATGTGTTGTTGTAAGTTCGGATAAAATAGTATTACATTACATGAATGGAATTAGTGTTTTGGATTTTCAATTATTAAATTTTCTAGTTATTTGAAAGGGCTATTATAGCAGAAATGTGCAGTTTTTTTCTTATAATATCAATGCATTGATCAGTTGAAGGTACGTACAAAGTGCTCATATATACACTATATCTAATTCTGACCTAAATAACAAAAGAACAAAACTTAAATATTGAAAACTACAAATCAGTCCATCAACTCATGCAATGATCATACGCAAAACTAATAACTTTGCTCATCTATGGTGTACTTAATTCGCTAACATTACACCTTCGCCCCTGAACTTGAATGCACGTATTCTCTGCGCTAAACTATGGAATACACACGGTGATGTCTCCTATCTCTTTAGACCTACGAGTGTTTCGGGATAAACACTCGCCAGAGGCTTTTATTGATTGGACTTGGTGCTTATGCACATTATACTGGGTCGAGCTTCGGTTGCATGACTTAGCTAGCGTAATAGACTTGTTTACTATGCTTGTGTGGCACTATATGCTTTGTAGTGTTTACACTCTTGATATGGTCCAATTTACTATTTTTATACTTAAACCTATTAACTCACCAGCTTTTTGCTGACTTTTAGCATGTTTTCTCAGGTAATTAATTTTGGATGTTTGTGACTATCTTTGGAGGCGCTTGGCGAAGGGCATGGTTATGGATCAATGTGACTGATATTTCATTTGGGACCAATTTTGTCATTTACTTTTATGGGCCTTATTTCCGCAATTCTCTTTTGAATAAATGTAAAACTTGATACTTTTGAATTATATAATGATTTTCTAAAACGGATGAGGTAACTCCGTTTTCCATATACTTTGTGTTGTGTACCAATTGAGTAGCATCCCACAGACCAGTACCGTCTTCCGCTGCACTATTTTTAGGGGTGTTACACATTAGAAACAAAGAATCCAAGTTATTGATAACATTAACCCGTCCGAAATATAATAAAAAGAAATTATCCCCATCAGAATCGTTTCTAAATATAAGATGCATGTTATAGAATGTTTTAAAAACCATAGTTATCTTCGTCGATATCTTCACTATTTTTTAAATTATATTACGTTCAACATAAAACGATTAAGAAATGGTTAAACATATTGTATTTATGTATTTATGATATTGTTGTTTTATTGATGGTGTATTTAACTAATAAAATTATTTCGTTACCAACGAAAAGCTATCAGAAACAAAGAAACCAGCTTATTGACAACATTAATCCGTCAGAAATATAATAAAAAAAATTCGCCCCATCAGAATCGTTTCCAAATATAAGATGAATGTTCTAGAATGTTTTAAAAACTATAGTTATCTTCGTCGATATCTTTTCTATATTTAAATTATGATACGTGATAAGTTCTAAATTTGTATGGTATTTATTTTTTTAAAATTTGAATGTGACACGAACCATAATTTCATCTTAGGATACGGGTAAAAACGAATAAAAGGTACAAAAAAACGGATAAAAACGAATAAAACGTACAAGAAACTGTTAAAAACGTAAAAAGAGGACTAACGATGCAAATACCATTAGTCCTGAAGGCTAACGGTGTAATATTTTCTATCTCGTTAAGAGATAACGGACAGATAATTTGCACCGTTAGTCCTTATTGTAAACGAGGGATGTATGATGTTAAACGTTTGGCTAACGAAGGATGTAAGGTGCCAATTGTTTCTGATAGGGATGTAAGATGTCAGAAATTGCAAACCACAAGGATGTATTTTGCAGTTTACTCTATATTAAATGTAGTAACATATTTTACATTATACCCCCTTAGAATATGATTACAAAGCATAAATCTCCATAACATGTCAAAGTTCCAAAATAAGTACCCGTCATTCATATAATTCCAACGACAGTTTTTGTGCTTTTCCGATGGAATTCAATGATGTTTGATTATTTTATTTAGAGTAAACTACATTTTTGGTCCTTGTGGTTGTATCAAAATTGCAGTTTTAGTCCAAAAATCAAAAAATCGCACGGATTAGTCCAAAAGTCCACGTGGACTTCACTTTTGATCCAATTTTCTAACCTAGTTAATGGTCGTTAGTCCTTTCAGTTAAGTACGTTGCACCGTTAGTCCTTTAACCTAACGGTCGTTAGCAATGTTTGCACCGTTAGTCCTTTTAGTTAAAAAATTGAAAAAAAAAAATTTGGAAATTTTTTTTTTCCAAAAAAAATAATTTGAAAAATTCGAAAAAAATTAAAAAAAAAAAATTTTTGACGAAAATTTTTTTTTTCCAAAAAAAAATTTTGAAAAAAAAAATTCTAATAAAATTTTTTCTTAAAAAATTCGAAAAAGTTTCTAAAAAAAAATGTTGACGAAAAATTTTTTTTCCAAAAAAAAATTTGAAAAAAAAATTTCTAATAAAAATTTTTCTTAAAAAATTCGAAAAAATTTCTAATTTTTTTTTTGACATACATATTCTAAATTTTTTTTTGACGATTGTCCCGGTTTGACACTAAAATTAAAATGTATATATATGTAAAAAAATTTCTTAAAAATTTCTAAAAAATTTCTAAAATGTATATGTATGTATATATATATATATGCATATATATATATATATATATATATATATATATATATATATATATTATATATATATATATATATATATATATATATATATATATATACACGTATATGTACATATATTATATATATACGTATATGTACATATATATATATACGTATATGTACATATATGTATACGTATATGTACATATATGTATACGTATATATATACATATATGTATATATATATATATATATATATATATATATATATATATATATATATATATATATATATATATATATATATATATATATATATATATATACATATACATTTTAGAAATTTTTTAGAAATTTTTAAGAAATTTTTTTACATATATATACATTTTAATTTTAGTGTCAAACCGGGACAATCGTCAAAAAAAAAATTTTAGAATATGTATGTCAAAAAAAAAAATTAGAAATTTTTTCGAATTTTTTAAGAAAAATTTTTATTAGAAATTTTTTTTTCAAATTTTTTTTTGGAAAAAAAATTTTTCGTCAACATTTTTTTTTTAGAAATTTTTTCGAATTTTTTAAGAAAAAATTTTATTAGAAATTTTTTTTTCAAAATTTTTTTTTGGAAAAAAAAAATTTCGTCAAAAAATTTTTTTTTATAATTTTTTTCGAATTTTTCAAATTATTTTTTTTTCCAATTTTTTAACTGAAAGGACTAACGGTGCAAACATTGCTAACGACCGTTAGGTTAAAGGACTAACGGTGCAACGTACTTAACTGAAAGGACTAACGACCATTAACTAGGTTAGAAAATTGGACCAAAAGTGAAGTCCACGTGGACTTTTGGACTGATCCGTGCGATTTTTTGATTTTTGGACTAAAACTGAAATTTGATACAACCACAAGGACCAAAAATGTAGTTTACTCTTTTATTTATGTTAATGTTTGATATTTTCTGTTATTTGTTAATATAATTTTTGACTTATTTAATGTTAAATGAATCATATATATACCATTTCTTAAGTTCTCAATCAGGGGTAAAACATAAAGAAAATTCTTCAATGAAATTCTATATAAGAAACAAAGTTTTACGCTAGAACGTTCCCCCAATTGATATGCTTAAGCTTCGCCACTGGCCACGAAGTGCATTCTTATGTGTTTCGTGACTGCTTTCTTAATTAGTTGCAAATCTTTAATCTATGTTTGTGGATTTCATCAGTATGAAGTCGATCCAGTTTTTTGAATTTTGGAACTTGGATTTCATCAGTATGTCGGTCGTCTTTAATCTATGTTTGTGAATTTTGGATTTCATCAGATGTCGGTCGTCTGTAAATTCCATGGATAGATTTTTACAATACGTACAATTTGTGAGACACTCATGTTGTGAATAACTTTTGCGAAGTATATATTTGGGAGTATACTTTCGTATCTTGCAATATATTATTGGCATTCACATCATCTTTGTCATGCATTTTAGGAGTAGGGGTGTACGTTCGGTCGGTTTACGGTTTAATGGCTTATTCGGCTTGGTTAATCGGTTTTTAAAAATATTTTAGACCACCAGATAACCAAACCGAATTAATCAAAACCAAACCAATCTAACCAAATAAGAGATCGTGTTATTTGGTTCGGTTCTTCACTAAACCGAATTGGAATTAGATATATGAAAATATATGTGACGTATTAGTGAAGTTGGTTAGTTCTTGACAACGTTTCATGTCAGCATTATGACTCCCAACTCACAAGTATCATAATATAAAGTTGGAAAACCAAATGAGGAATTCAAAATAAGGCGTTGTAACATATCATGAATAAACTGTTGATTAATATAACACTGAGCTCACCAATACACTCAAGTATCAAACCATGTAAATAAACACCTAACAAATCAAACATGAAAAAATCAAAGATAAAGATATCATATTTTTAAGAGGATGAGCTTAATTATGAGTGAGGAAAAGATGAAAGCTACATGTTCGAGATTTTGGTTTCACATAATAAAGCTTTGATATTCATGCACGTAGCGGGTATTCGGTGGGGCCCGAATTATAATTCTTATACCCGGCCAAATTCAATCCAATCAACCGTCATTAATTTCGGGTCAAGTGAAAATCCGAACCAAATACAAATAACCCAAACCCACTATCCCCAATATCATTTGGTTCACGCGGTCAGTTTTTCGGGTGGAACCAATTAATGAACGCCCCTATAGGAGCATTTTTCTGTTGTTGTATACTTCCATTCTTCCAAGTTCCAACAACTTCGTAATGAGGTGCCTGTTAGTCTGTTACTGCTAGTTGCACTCCGTACGTAGTTACTATTTGATCAAACTTACGAAATAATAATAACATATACTCTACGATATATCATTGATCAGTTGAAGGTACGTACAAAGTGCTCATATATATACACTTTGACCTAAATAACATAAATAACAAAACTTAAATATTGAAAACTACAAATCAGTCCATCAACTCATGCAATGATCATACATGAAACTAATTACTAACATCCTCTATGGTGTACTTAATTCACTGACATTACACCTTCTCCCCGGAACTTGAATGCACGTATTCTCTACGCTAAACTATGGAAAACGCACGGTGATGTCTCCCATCTCTTTAGACACTACCTATGTTGGATGGATTTTTCTGGCAATGTAACTTTATGTAGTCAATAACATTATGTGCAACCATGACTACAAAAAGTAGCGATATATTAAAATACCCAATCCAGTAATATCCATCTTTAGGGATGAGCAACACCAACACAAACGAGAGAGGTGCAAGAATGACTGAGATGCAAAATACACATCTCACAATCATGTAAATATAGTAGATATGTGTTAAGCACCCGTTGCGCAAACTCTCTAAGTAGTTCATCATTCCAAAATAAGTTATTGAAGCCGGTATAGAACCAACAAAGGCGACAACTCCCGTGTAGGCAAAGAACGAGTGAGTCTCAAAAGGTGAGTCTTTTGGAAACTTTAGTTGAGCAAGTTGTGTCAATACTGGAAACATGATGACAAGAGCTACACTATATATAAGGTTCAAGTTCCTCGGGTAATAATTACTAGAGGTGAGCATAGGGCGGTTTGGGGCGGTTTTTGGCTAAAACCAAACCCCGATCCAAAAGTTCAGTTTTATGTTTTTTAAAACCAAAATCCGCACCAAAAGTTTGGTTTGGTTTTTTTTGGTTTTTGGTTTTTTGCGGTTCGGTTTTTGGTTTTTCTGTTTTTCGGTTTTCGGATATCCAAAATTTTCGATTACAATTTTATGTTATAGCCATTATTTTAGCTAAGTTTTTTTCAATTCGGATATCCTAAATTTCGGTAACGGTTTTATATATCCGAATATCTATAATTTTTGGAAAACTTTTATATGAGCTCTAAAACTGATATTTCATAAAACCCAATCTTTTTAGTAAATTCTAATCAATTTTTCGGATATCCGAATACGGATATTTTTTTAACACCCAAATAACATATATGAAGAACAAAACTTAAATATTGAAAACTACAAATCAGTCCATCAACTCATGCAATGATCATACATGAAACTAATAACTAACATCCTCTATGGTGTACTTAATTCGCTGACATTACACCTTCACACCGGAACTTGAATGCATGTATTATCTACGATAAACTATGGAATACGCACGATGATGTCTCCCATCTCTTTAGACACTACCTATGTTGGATGGATTTTTCTTGCAACGTAACTTTATGTAGTCAATAACATTATGTGCAACTACGACTGCAAAAAGTAGCGATATATTAAAATACCCAATCCAGTAGTATCGATCGTTAGGGATGAGCAACACCAACACAGACGAGAGAGGTGCAAGAATAACTGAGATGCAAAATACACATCTCACAATCATGTAAATATAGTAGATATGTGTTAAGCACCCGTTTTGCAAACTCTCTAAGTAGTTCATCATTCCAAAATAAGTTATTGAAGCCGGTATAGCAACAACAAAGGCAACAACTCCCGTGTAGGCAAAGAACGAGTGAGTCTCAAAAGGTGAGTCTTTTGGAAACTTTAGTTGAGCAAGTTGTGTCAATACTGGAAACATGACGACAAGAGCTACACTATATATAAGGTTCAAGTTCCTCGGGTAATAACTACACCTGTCATAAAAAATTTAAATATGATTCATGCATAAAAAAAATAGAACAAATGTAGAATATTGAAAAACATAACCAAATTCGTGGTACGTGAATCAAATGAGAAATAGTAAATAAATTGGTAACTAATTACTCTGTTGGACGTCGATTATTTATGAAAGATGGCGTCATGACTTCTTCATATGACGCGGGTGCAATGTTAATGGCAACATGTCCCATACCTCTTCCGGTAAGAACGATTGGATCGTGGTCTAAATTATTCATGGTTTGTGGGATGAAGAAAGTGTTATGTATATGGTGAGTTGGTGACTGCTTCTACTATAATGTGAATGTCTATATGATTTATGAGTTTGGGTTGTAGTATTTATAAGTGAGACAATGGCATTTTACTTAAGGGTAAAGACTCTGGTTATGCATTTTTTCTCGATACATTAGCTTCACATCAACTTTTTCTTTCTCAAAAATATTTTTATTCAAATTTCCCTCAACCCTTGCAGCATGTTCTCTCTTTCATAAATTTTTTTCTATTTTATATCATTTAAAAATACACAATTTTTTATCTATTTTATAGAGTAAATTGAAAAAATCGTCCTTGTGGTTTGGTCAAATTGCACGTTTGGTCCCTACTGTTCATTAAGTGCAAAAATGGTCCGGATTTGGCCTGTTTCATTCACTTTTAGTCCTTCGTTCTCCGAACCACAAGGACGAAACGTGCAATTTGGCCAAACCACACGGACGATTTTTGCAATGCCGAAGGACCAAAAGTGAATGAAACAGTGCCAAATCCGGACCATTTTTGCATTTAATGAACAGTAGAGACCAAACGTGCAATTTGACCAAACCACAAGGACGATTTTTGCAATTTTTGGTCTCACTAAATGTTTTTGGTTCTCTCTCCTCGACTTCCACTTTCAGCTACCTTATTAAAACAGGACACAATACAATAAAATTCTCACTAAATGCTGGTTACACAACCGAAACGTACTTTTTCCACTTTCATCTTATTAAACGAAACTTCCGGGTATTTCTTCACCAAATTTCCCTTTCTAAAATCGACCCTCCACATCAGCATGGAGAAAAGTCGCCACATCAGCATGGAAAAAAGTTGCCACATCAGTTCGTAAAAAACAGTCGATCGCCACATCAGCAAAATAAATACGTGGCTATAATGACATGGCACCATTTGACTTATTCCCTCTATCCCATCGTTTCCCCAGATAAACGATGATTTCAAAATCCAAACCATGTGAATTCATCAAACAAGTAACACCCGGCTGATAAAAAATGCATTCTGATTCATGAACTATGATCACATCAAGGTATTTCTTTTGATTGCTTATGTTTATGTTTATTTACTAGATAAAGTTATGTTTTTTACATATGATTTTGAGTGTTCAGTTAACTTATACACGTCTCAGTGATAGTAATCAAGTTCACAGGTCTGCTGTTACAGAATCTATCGCACACAAACAATCTGCTGTTAACAGGAAAGAACACGCACAATAACTGGAACTAAGAACACAACAATAACTGGAATACGCTTTCCAATTAACAAAGAAAATAAGCTCAAAACTTTGATGTTCTCACGCTCTACCACAAGCTTGGTAGGTCTATGAATTTATAGAGTTGATACATGCTTATCAATCCTACTCATAGTACAACTCGAATTCCATAATTAAATCCTAAACCGACTAGACTATAGAATCCTAATTTGAGTACTACTGTGCTACAGTAACGGACTGCTACAGTAACCGACCCATTGCTTGTGTCAGTTCCAGCTGCCCATATGCTCGGGTCAGTCAATTAGACCAACATTCACCCCCCTAATTTCTGACTCGAGATAGGAAGGTCTTCGATTCCAAGTAGCTCTCTCATCTCCTTGAATTTAATCCTTGCAAGAGCTTTTGTCAGGATATCAGCACGTTGTAAATCACCTCTTATATATTCAACTCGAACTTGGCCTCTTTCAACACACTCTCGGATAAAATGATAACATGTATTTATATGTTTGCTTCTCCCGTGAAAAACTGGATTTTTCATAAGTGCAATAGCCGATTTGTTGTCAACAAATAAGGCCACCACTCTCTCTTCTATTCCGGTTATTTCACGCAACAATCCACGTAACCATATCCCTTGACACGTGGCTGAGGTTGCAGCCATGAACTCGGCTTCACAAGACAATAGAGCCACCGTGTTTTGATTTTGTGAGCACCAAGTGATAGGTGATTTTCCTAGATAAAATACGTGCCCAGTTGTGCTTCGACCATCATCTTGGTCCATAGCATAACTACTATCACTAAACCCCACCAACTCCTTGGTTTTCCCTTGGTTATATCGCACTCCAAAATTCAAACTACCTTGGGTATACCGTAGTATTTGTTTCACAGCCGCCATATGTGATTCTTTTGGTTCTTGCATGTAACGACTAACCAAACCAACAGAATAAGATAAATCGGGTCGTGTGTGTAGTAAATACCTTAAACAACCAACTCGTCGTCTATACAATGTTGCATCAACTGGTTTTCCTTCCTTATCCAAGCTTAACTTGACTCCAGGTTCTAATGGACATTGAGTAGAATTCGATTCATGCATTCCAGCATCTTTTAATATCTTCAATGCATAGCCCACTTGACTTATTTAGATACTCGAATCCTCTTGCTTTACTTCAATGCCAAGATAATAGCTCAATTTTCCCAAATCACTCATCTCGAACCTCTCTTGCATTTGTTTCTTGAATTCACCAATTTCGCCAAGCTTCGAATCGGTTACCAAGAGATCATCTACATAGACCGCAATAATCAAGATTAACTTGTTTGTCTTCTTCACATACACCGCTTGTTCGTGTTGGCATCGTTTGAACGACATTTGCTTAAGTACTCTATCAAGTTTTGTATTCCACGCCCTCGGGGCTTGTTTAAGTCCATAGAGCGCCTTTTTCAACTTGCAGATTTTCCTTTCTTCTCCTTTCTTCACGAACCCCTCCGGTTGTGTAACAAACACTTGCTCTTCTAATTCTCCATGTAGTAAAGCTGACTTTACATCCAGATGATGTAATTCCAATGTTTCTTTTGCGGCCAATGAGATCAATAAACACACCGTTTCAATCCATGCTACGGGCGCAAATACCTCGTCATAGTCAATTCCTTCCTTTTGAACATAATCCTTTGCTACTACACGAGCTTTAAATTTGTTAATTGTGCCGTCTGGATTTTTCTTAATTTTAAACACCCACTTTAATCCAATGGGTTTAACATTAACCGGGGGATCAACTAACTCCCATATATCATTCTTCTTGATCGACTCAATCTCTTGCTTCATAGCAAACATCCACTTGCTTAAGACTTTTGCTTCTTGAAACGTTCTTGGTTCATCATCTTCTATTAGAAGCAGATTCTGATCTTCATTAACGGTTGAGGTTCTTGAACTGGACCCCAATATGAAGTCATTAAATCTAGTTGGCATAGTTGAAACCCTCGAAGAACGCCTCAAAATTGATTGAGTTTCTGTCGCTTGAACTGGGTTAGGTTCATTCCCAGCCTCGATTGGGTTAGGCTGTTCGTTAATGACCAGATCTTCATCAGTATCATGCTGATTTTCAGCCTCTACTTCATCGGTCACACCTGGGTTCACAAGTCCACAACCCGTATCAATAGAACCATGCCATTCTATGACAAACATACCTGGGTTTAGCTCGTGTGTCTCGCTTCCAGCAACATGTTTCCAGCCAAGTTCCTCATTAAACTCCGCATCACGACATACCACCACCTTCTTTAGTCTTGGATTGAACAATCGAAAACCTTTAGTACCAGGCTCGTTTCCGATATAAATGAGTCGTGTTGACCTGTCGTCTAACTTAGGTAAATATGGCCTTGTTCCCGTTGCATAAGCCACACATCCAAATACCCGCAAACCCTCCAAGTTAGGCTTCTTTCCTTTGAAAGCCTCGTATGGTGTTTGATTAACTAGAGCTCGAGTTGAAACTCTATTAATCAAGAACGTGGCGTGTCTAACTCCTTCAGCCCACATATAATTTGGTACGTCTCGTGCTTTCAAGATGCTTCTAGTCATTCCCATGAGAGTACGGTTTCGCCTCTCCACGACTCCATTCTGTTGCGGTGTGTAGGGAGTGGTTAGATGTCTTGTTATACCCTCGTTTTCACAGAAGTTTGTAAATTCTCTTGAAGTGAATTCACCTCCTCTATCGGTCCTTAGGGTTATAATCTTCTTTCCCGCCTTCCTCTCGACTAGAGCTTTGAACTTCTTGAAATATTCAAATGCCTCTCCTTTTTCCTTCAAGGCAAAAGTCCACATAAACCGTGAGAAGTCATCAATTAATACGAATACGTACCTGTTTCCCGCTATGGATGGTGGAGAAATCAGTCCACATAGGTCGGCATGTATCAGTTGAAGAGAATGTGTTGCCCTAAATTTTGCTGCTTTAGGAAACACCTTCTTGGTTTGTTTCCCTACCAAGTAAGATTCACACAACTTGTTCTCTTGATGAATTATTGGCAAATTTTCAACCATGCCCTTCCTTGCCATTAATTCCATTGTCTCGAAATTAATGTGACCCATCCTAGCATACCATAACCAAGCATCATCTTCCATCTTTGCTTTAAGACACACCGGAATTCCAACCTGGAGCTTTATTTTGTAGAGCCTATTGCTCGTTCTAGGAACCTTCATCAGAAGCTTGCCATCCGAGTCACGCATGGTGAGATAATTACCTCTCATACGAATATCACATCCGCCTTCGGTAGCTTGCCCAAGACTAATAATGTTGCTTTTTAGCTCGGGTAGGTAATATACTCCAGTGATCAATCGTTGCTCGCCCGTTTTCCCTTCAATGATTATCGAACCCTTCCCTTTTATCTCGATGTAGGAGTTATCACCAAACTTCACTCTGCCGGAGATATTTTCATTCAACTCCGAAAAGTATTCTCGGATCCCCGTCATGTGATTACTTGCCCCATTATCTAAATACCAAGTGTCCTCCTCGTTTGGCTTAGTATTCAATTGGTTTGGGATAATCTTCTCTTTATTCAAGAATACGACTTCTTGAACGCTCTTCATCATAAAAAGTGTCGGGTCATCATCATCCTCCTTTTTCAGAAGGTTTGCTTCATGCTTTTGCTTCTGTTCACGTCGTTCAGGGCAGTTAGAAGCAAAGTGACCATATTCGTCACATCTGAAGCATTGAATCTTTGAAAGGTCTCGGCCTTTGTTCTTCTTTTGATCTGTATTGTTCCCGGTGTTGTTTTGGTTTCCTCGGTTGTGGTTATTGGCTTGACCACTACCACGAGATTTGTTTTGACCTTTTCCGTTGCCACCAGAGGAGTTCCTTCCTCGACCTTTCTCACCCTTGTTCTTATCAGATCTTTCAGCCCTTCCGAACATCAACTTGCCTTGATCTTCAGAAGTGGTGTCAACACCCTTCATTCTACCCTCGAATGCTTTCAATCTTCCAATAGCTTCTTGAAAAGACATAGTATTCAAGTCAGCAAATTGTTCTATTGAGGCAACAATTGCAACAAACTTATCTGGTACGGATGCAAGCAGCTTCTTAACGAGTTTCTTGTCTCCATAAACTGTTCCCAAGCTGTTTACTTCAGTTACAATTTTGCCCATCCTAGTCGCGAAGTCATCAACTGATTCCTTTGGCTTCATCTTTAGAGCTTCAAATTCAGTCTCCAAAGTCTGCAACCTTGCTTCTCGAACACGATCAACACCCACGTACCTGGTCTTTAAAGCTCCCCAGATTGTGTGTGAATGATTGATAAACAGAAATGCAGCTAAACCATTTTGTTCTCTGTCATTACAGATTTTTGTACTTGAAACCATTTTGTTCCATCTAACTGAACGCTTGTTTACATTACATATTTTTGTACTTGAAACATTCCCTCAGTCCAAGCTATGGTGGGAGAAAGATGAGCAGACTATTCCACGGGCAGTTGCTTGGGCTAATGTGACGGGGTTTAACAAATCTGATTATGAGAAACTTTTTTATGTAACAACACCCGTACAAACCTTCATTCCAACAGATGTCGAGAAGGCATCACCTTGGTTGATCTCAAGCTTAGAATATTTTGACATAGCTGGTGGATCAAGTTCAAGTACATTCAAACCAGCTAAACGGGATAAGATCAAGGCTAGGGTTGCTCGAAAGACTCGTCGAAAAGAAGTTCGCACAGAGGTACGTATCCGTACTGAGGTGCATAAGAGTGTTGTTGGTGAAGGGTTTTCTGATGAAGGTGAATCTAGTGATGTGGATGTGGATGAAGAGACTAAGAGGCAGACCAAGAAACAACTTTTAAAGAGGGTGGTTAGTATGGAAGGTCGTTTAGCCGTTCTAGAGCAGTTAGTCCAACCAGGTAAGGTTCTGACTGATGTTGCGGGTTCTAGTGATGTTACGGATGTTGTTCAAGATTCAAAGGTATGTATTTACTATTAAGGAGCCTACGGAAGGCTCACGCTGTCTTAAATTTTAAAAATTTTCTAATTGTTGTGAAATCACAAACCAATTAAACATGTCATGTTTTTTGTTGTTAGGTTTTGGTAATTAAAACCTGAATAGTGTATCGTAAACTATTTTTTGATTGCTAGTGATTTGAATAAACTGATACATAGTTAGATGGCTGTTTTGGGAAATCAAACTTCACACAATTTTACAAAATAATTTTCAAGTGCGAGCGTTGGAAACCTTTGTTTTTGTCTTTGCAATCGATCCAAGTGTTGTATCACCATGGTGGTAATCGGCTATTCTATGGGAATCTTTGGGGGGAAACGGATCAGCGGGTAGATCCGGGCATCTTTGAACCATAGATGGTCGGTTTACTTAACCCTATAGAGTTGGGCTTAGATATCGGGCCTCAGATTATTCATCCTGCTTATGATTAAGCCACGGCGGAGGTAGTCTGTACTCCCGATTAGGTTCAAACTACACGGGTAACTATTTTGACAGCTTGTGATCTTGCGAAGACTTAGTGCATCGGCGGTACACACAATCTTATAAATTCGTTTGCAAAATTTTGTGAGCTTTAATTTTCCACTAATGGTTAATGTATGGATATGATAAAGTATTTGGAAAGTTTAATTTACCTTGAATTCAAAGTTGTGTGTTTTCCTTTTTCCGGTCTTAAGCCTCACACTGTCTTATATATGATCTCTTATATCTAGGGTTTTTTAGGGTTAGGGTTTTTGTATGTGTATGTTATGTTTTTTATTGTTAGGTTTTGGTAATTAAAACCTGAATAGTGTATCGTAAACTATTTTTTGATTGCTAGTGATTTGAATAAACTGATACATAGTTAGATTGCTGTTTTAGGAAATCAAACTTGCACACAATTTTACAAAACAATTTTCAAGTGCGAGCGTTGGAAACCTTTATTTTTGTCTTTGCAATCGATCCAAGTGTTGTATCACCATGGTGGTAATCGGCTATTCTATGGGAATCTTTATGGGGAAACGGATCAGCGGGTAGATCCGGGCATCCTTGAACCATAGATGGTCGGTTTACTTAACCCTGTAGAGTTGGGCTTAGATATCGGGCCTCAGATTATTCATCCTGCTTGTGATTAAGCCATGGCGGAGGTAGTCTGTACTCCCGATCAGGTTCAAACTACATGGGCAACTGTTTTGACAGCTTGTGATCTTGCGAAAACTTATGCATCGGCGGTACACACAATCTTGTAAATTCTTTTGCAAAATTTTGTGAGCTTTAATTTTCCACTAACGGTTAGTATATGGATATGATAAAGTATTTGGAAAGTTTAATTTACCTTGAATTCAAAGTTGTGTGTTTTCCTTTTTTTTAGGGTTAGGGTTTTTGTATGTGTATGTCATGTTTTTTATTGTTAGGTTTTGGTAATTAAAACCTGAATAGTGTATCGTAAACTGTTTTTTGATTGCTAGTGATTTGAATAAACTGATACATAGTTAGATGGCTGTTTTGGGAAATCAAACTTCACACAATTTTACAAAACAATTTTCAAGTGCGAGCATTGGAAACCTTTGTTTTTGTCTTTGCAATCGATCCAAGTGTTGTATCACCATCGTGGTAATCGGCTATTCTATGGGAATCTTTGGGGGGAAACGGATCAGCGGGTAGATCCGGGCATCCTTGAACCATAGATGGTCGGTTAACTTAACCCTGTAGAGTTGAGCTTAGATATCGGGCCTCAGATTATTCATCCTGCTTGTGATTAAGCCTCGGCGGAGGTAGTCTGTACTCCCGATCAGGTTCAAACTACACGGGAAACTGTTTTGACAGCTTGTGATCTTGCGAAGACTTAGTGCATCGGCGGTACACACAATCTTGTAAATTCTTTTGCATAATTTTGTGAGCTTTAATTTTCCACTAACGGTTAGTGTATGGATATGATAAAGTATTTGGAAAGTTTAATTTACCTTGAATTCAAAGTTGTGTGTTAAGGAGCCTATGGTAGAGCAGCCAAATATTGCTGATAAGGAGCCTATGGTAGAGCCTGTTTTAAAGTCATCTGGAAAGGAGCCTATGGTAGAGGTTGCTGATGTTGATGTTGAGCAGCCAAATGTTGATATTGATGTTGATGTTGATGTTAAAGATAATCTTGATGTTGTTCAAGAATCAAAGGTGTGTGTTTTAATAAATAGTCGTTAACATATATGATTTGTTTATTTATGTATTTACTATTTTTTTCCTTTTTTAAAGTCATCTGTTAAGGAGCCTATAGAAGAGGATCCTCCTGTTGAAGCTGAAGCAAAGGAGAAAGACATACTTGTTACGCCAACTCCACAGGTAAATATTGCAGTTTTTGTATGTGTGTAAGTTTTACCAATTTATGTAGTTAGTTTACTGTAAATGATATTGAGTGGAATTGTTCATGTCTTTTCATGAAATGATTGTATTTATTGTTTCAGGAATCAGCAAATGAGTTGATGGATTTGCTTGATTTTTCCTCTTTTTCGGATAATCTGGTATGCAAGTTTCATATTGCATCATCTAAAGATTTTTGTTGTATCTCAGTTTCAGGAAAACTGTAGTGGTTACTTAGTTTTGGTTACTTCTCAGTTTCAGGATACTGAGCAGATGGATGATGGTCTGACAATTGTTGATGCGGAACAAGATTCAGGGATTAATGATGTTTCTGTTAAAACCGTAAGGGTGCCATTCGAATGGGAGAGAAAGAAGAGCAAACATGTGTCTTCTCCTTACATAGCTCCTCCACTTACTTCACCAAGAAGGCCCAGAAAGTCTCGTCCTAGATCTAGGATCTATAAATCCACGATAAAGTATTTGGTTGGAGAAGATGGATCTGAGCTCCAAATTGAAGAGTGGAGAGAGGTACATATACGTTTCTATGGTTAGCTTACATATATTTGACCTGATTGTAGTAGTTTAGCTTAGTAATCAATTTATTTCGCATCGAAATGCTTCACAACAATTGAATCGTCCTGAAGGCTCCCCGGCCACCCGAGTGAATAATCATGTAGAGATAAACGTGTTATTGCGGTCAAGGAAGGAGATGACATTTAATCTTCCATGGTTTGAGGGAGACCTCCAAAACAATTTTTGGGCTGCTTTAGTGGCCAAGGACGGCAATAGAAGAGGTTGGCTGTCTGATTCGGTACGTAATTAAATACTTATTTACTATTTAGAAAAGTTTAATTTCTACATGTCATTTTGCTAATGTAATTTTTTTTCTTTATACTTTGATATCGCAACACATCGATGCATGGGTTTGGTATATGTGGAACTTTAGACCTGCTGATGCGGATTGGGTAATGGTCGGCCCATTTTTCATCCAACAGCTTCTTTGTCGACAAGATTTGCCGTTGTATTATGCAGATGGTATTACTTATGGTGTGCCTTGGTATGCCAACAATGTTAAAAAGGTAAGAAGTTCAGTTCTACCAATTTTCATTATGTTGTCTAGCTGTTCTAGTTCACGCACCACTAATAACTATATAACTGAAATTATGTGTACTTATGAAGCCTAGTTTACACGATATTTGGTATACATTAAGGTTAACAGTCTAAAATTACAGATAACAAAGTGGTGATGATTAGACTCTTATGAATGCAATTTGAATCTACTGTGAACTATCATGAATGTAAAATTAGATGTTAGTGACTTTCTAGAATATTTACTTATATACATTGCTAAATGAATAAAAAAATCGTTATACCAATTTCTTTTAAGGTAATGATTAATTATACATAGAATGACAATTGCGAATAGATGTGATGTGTTTTCTTGAGCGGTCTAGAACTCTTCGGACTATTTTTTAAATAGTTCGGGGAGTTTTGGTGTAACACCCCAACCCGACAAGGGTAAAGATATCACAATAATGGATTCATATCAGATCAAAACAGAGCATACATCTACAGTAATACAAAAATCTCAAAGGATTACAATTGAAATGCTGAATTCTACAAGGTTACAATGAAACTTTCAAAACTAATTCTAAACATAATATCTTCTGTCCAATTCTAATCCAGAATAGCTACCAAGCCTTCTAAGTCCAGAGGTATGCTTTCCACTCATTCCCAGCTTCCTACTAAAACCTGCCGCACACGAAAAGAAACGTGCGGCTGAGCTTAAAAAGCCCAGTGAACAGATATATAGATGACAGAAACGATAACGGATAGCAATACAGAAACAATGGCAGAGAACAATACAGAAACAAATCAGAAATACAGATTATACAGATACTGAACTAAAGTGAAAGAATAGGAAAAGGAATAAGGGTGAAAGGAAAGAAATGAGAAAGGGATAATGTACAAACCAGGTTTAGGGAAATACAGAAATCTATCACGAGCCCAGAAATAACAGATAATATCATAACAGAATAATCATATAATAATCCAGAGGGGATGCCTCTCAAGTAACAGATAATATGAGGGGTGACCTCATGTATCAAATCGGAGTGATCAGCTCCCAGATATATATGTGAAAGACGTGCATCGCACACACCATCAGTCACCAGATATAATAACAAACATATAGCATAAACAGATAACAGATAACAGAGTCAGAACTAGGATGCGTCCATGCGCCCCCTGTGGCCAGAAACTCCTCAGAACACACCAGATAAAATAAATCAGGGACGGGACAGGTCATCACTCTCCTGCCCTAGAGTCATGCCATCGGTGCATCAATGACATGGACATGAAACCCTCATGCCTAGTGATTGGCTCGGATATCAGACTGTGGTCAAGGTCAGATGTCATATAATAAACAGAGTCATATCTAAGGGTTCATGGCAGAAGGGTCATGTCAACAATTCAGATTAAGATAATAAGGTTTAAATCAGAGTTTATCAGACTAAGTTTAATATCAAATCTTAAGTTCAGATTTAAAAGGTTTATTTCCAATAGTCCAAAATAGTATATCAAAGGTTAATAATTACAAGTTTATAGCAATAATCCATTTCAGAAGTTCCTGTCAAAAGTTCATTTAAATCAATCCTTTAAAAATAGTTTTCATTGAAATGATATTTCAAAATAGTTTTCATAAAAATGGCCTTCCAAAACCTTTAGTAACTTCCATTTCAAGATAGCTTTTCTTAAACAGTTTCATATGTAATTTAATAAAGGTTCAAAATCAATTAGGTTCAGATAAAGATTTAACAGGTTAAAGTTTACTAAAATCAAATCAGAATTTACAACAGGTATATCAGGTTAAGGTTCAGAACAAGGTTCACAGATCAGATTCAATTAAGACTTACAAATTTAGGGTTCAGAACAAGAGATCAATCAGAGTTCAGGAAAAAGGTTCAGAATACAAGAATCATAGCAGAGGTTCAAACAAAAGGTTCAAGACAACAGATCACAACAAAGATTCACAACTGAAGGGAACATAGCAGTGGTATGGGGAATCCTAATAAGGAAAATAAAATACTGAGAGAAAGGGAAAGAAACACCCTTACTGAAATAGGGCAGAATATCCGTACCTTATTAGCACAGCAGAAATCAAACAGACAAACACAGAAATGAAGCTCAAGACTTCTCCTTCTTCACACCTAAGGAAGAGGAAGACAGAATTAATACAATTCCTTATTCAGATTATTCCTCTTTGTTTATCTCATCATTTTATGTACTTTCTATTTTTAGTATCTTTCCAGATTTAGTAAACTTCCATAATTAGCAGGCTTTCAGAATTAACATATCTTATCATTTCAGATTAGGTTGAACCTTTATTCAGAGCTTATTACGGAATAACAGTACATTTTATCATGTTACAGAAGTTTAGGGTTTTAAATGACAATTATACAAAGTTTAGGGTTTTAAATGCAACTTCATTAATTTACAAGGTCATTATTGAAAATACCTTAAGTTACAGAATTATACACTTATTTAATTCAGAATTACATTCCATACCCTTAAGTTTCACAATTTACAAAATCAACCTTATAATTACATATTTTACAATTTAAACCCTACAATATCCATAATTACCAACCATACATATTATATTTCAAAATTACAGAATATACAATCAGAATTTAGTACTTTACATATTTGACCCCTCAGAATTCAGAATTTACATATTTAGCCCTTTAAGTTTACAAAACATATATATTAAATCATAATTACATAACAATTACATAATTAGCCCAAAAATCCTCAAAATCACCCAACAACCTTTTTATATCAGTATTAACACAAAACAACTTCGAAATTCCAGATTTACACTTTTGGTCCCTCACTTTTAATTAATTTCCAAACAAAACCCTAATTTCCCATTAATTCATTATTATGCAAAATTTACACTTAGGACCCCAAAGTTATATTTTTCCCACATTCTTACAGATGTATATGATCTTACAAAAATATCCCAGAAGTTTCAAACTTGGCAAAACAGGTCCTTATGCAATTTACTCCAAATCGGTACACCTTTTTATAAACAATTACCAACCCTAATTTTCACCAATCATTGGACCATCATTTATTTATCCTTAAAACACATTAAATGCTCAGATTCATGCCCAAGAAACAAACCCTAGATCCCACGATTTTTATTTTATTTGTTTCTTTGTTTTTTCTAAAATCCGGTTTTACAATAATTAACCACGTCAAATTTAAGCTTCTAAAAATCAAAACCATATTTTTCCCAGATCATATAACTTATAAGGAACCCACGAAAAATAGTGAACATGCCCAGAAAATTCGTTTAACATATATTGCATATTTACGTATGTTTTAGATACTAAAATTACAACGACTTGATTTAGGCTATTATAATTCGATCCATTATTTTTCCCAGGTCTAATACATCATAAGAGGTCTAAATAAAATAGCCATCATGCCCAGAAATTCGGATTTCATATATTTGCAATTTACGTGTTCTATAGCCATTATATTATCAAACGCATAGAATTAGCATGCATGGATCGATTTTGATATTTTATATGAGTTATATAACATCTAAATATCACTGGAAAAATGCCATATTAATTTTAACACGTTTGGTTAAGTTGCACGAATTATTACCTTGATTTAGTGTATATCGACAAGAAATTTAGAACAAGAACAAACCGAGCAGAAAACGCAGCAACTAATAATTTTCCTAGCTTCCTTGCACTCCCAATAACACCATAAAAATGCTTGATCAAACTCAGAATTCGTGGAGAGGCCTTGGGCGAATTATTTTGGATCGCTTAGGGTTTTTTGATTAGTCGGTTTTTGTTTTTGGAGAACTAAATAAAAGGGATTTGATATTTTATTTGGGAACCGACTTTAGGGGGGGACAAATCAGTATATTTTGGCCCATAATATCAAATATATTTTTGGGTTGATTTTGTTCCCTATTTCCTTATTTTATTTAACATATAAACTAATTAAAAGAAAATAAAACATTATGTTATTTAATTTGTAATTTCCGAATTTTATATATAAATGTGTAAGTTAATTTTTTTGAACATTTAAAATGATGGACATTGTCCCAGAATTTATTTTGTTTCAGATATAATTCGATTTCAGATGTTTTGGAATTATTTCGGAATTTTATAAATTATTATATAAGGTTTTATATTATCAGGGGTAATTTGGTAATTCTACGGGTTATCTGAATTTCAGGTATTACAACTTCTTCCCCACTAACAAAAAAATTTCGTCCTCGAAATTTGCAGAAAGCAGAAGGAAAAGAGAGAGCAGAAACAAAACAAGACATACCAGATTAAAACGAGAATTGAGGTGAAACGAAACAGGAACACAACTGACGGTGAACAGACATATGAAAGATTTGTTTCTCATAACTCGAACTTGCAGATTCCAAAATGGTTTCAGGTCCTCAGAACAGACATAACATACTGAATCCAGATCAGAAGAATAGCATACCAAACGTAGTAGATGAAAATCAGATTCATAGGGTTTTGACGGATATGCCGTTCACGGAAATTGATTAGACAAATCAAATTAGAGCGTACAGAAATAGATTATCGATAACATCAATTGGAAGAAGTTTTATAACAAAACTGAAGATTATTATCAGAAGTTCAGAGGTCAGCAGAATGCGTGACGAGAATCCAGATGTATCTATTCGCATAATGGTGGAAGCAGATTGCGCGTATAGGTAGAATGAACTTAAAGTCTCACTAACGCAGACGATCTCAAACAGTTATCAGAATTTCTAAAGCTTCTAAGGCATTTCTCGAAATATCCTATGCCCACAACAAGTGCACGTTATATGATGTAAGTATTATCACGTTGGCCAGACGTCATAATACTGGCATCATATAAACATGCCCTCATGATGGTCATACTTTATCTCAAGTCGTGAACAGAACAAACTTATCCTACTCCACCTAGCCTTCCTACGGTCTCAGAGGTCATCAGAATCCAATACCCTAACTAAGAGGAAAACGAATCACTCGAAAAGTTAACGGAAGTCTCAAAATGTCTATCAGAATTTGGTACATCAGATCACCCATCATTCGTCAAATTTTCAGATAACAAAACCATCATCCGACATAAGCAGAATGAGCACAGAGCGGAATTACTGATAAGGAATCTAAATCATTCAAAGGACTTATCATCAGGTAACAGAAATTTAGATAGGTCAAGCAGAAGTGAATCACATCATCCATTTCTTCATCTGTCACAGAATTTATTCGATTCAGAATTTTCTTCTATTCAAAGTCATGGTCTCAGTTCTATTCTCAAGTCTGCTTCTACTCTCAATTCATCTTAGTACAACTAAAATGAATAGAGAAGCAAGACTGCGAGTCTTGGACAGGTCTACTAGCACAGTTCGGAATTCGCCAACTCAGATTGCCGTCGTCATCGGATGTTCGGTAGTGGTGTCTGCTACAATCTCTGAATGCCAATTAAATCTACTCTTCCAGAACAAAGGTCATTCCATTAAATACGAAGATGGTCTACATGTTTCCTCGTTCGACTCAGGGCACAAACACGCTGTCATACTATGACAACTGTCCAGATACTCGTGAAAACATGATTCTTATTAGCCAATACTATTGGCATTATTTAAGACTCATAATGGTCACAAAGAGCACGAAAATAGTTTTTTCATGAATCTTTTCAGGGATATCTTCATATAAAACTGAAATACTTTATGGAAGCTTTTCTCAGTTAGTCATCTCCCATCTCAGGTGTTCTTGTGGTTGCTTCTTCAGTCCTTCCAACATTAAAAGAGGTTGTCTGATACGGAGTTCACAAGGATAGAATAATTTAATCATTTATACTCGGAAATGAAAAGTGATTACAGTGAGATTACGGTTAAGTATTTAAAGGGAACCCTGGGGTGAAACAAAATCATATCTTACAGTTTCTTCAATCTCTCAACTTCTATAGCATCTTGGGTCGTCAACCGAGATCGGTTCAGAATCAATTCTACTTCTCAAACGGGAGGAAAACTCAGAAATTTCATCAGAAAATGCCAGAAAATTTGTACAACAAAACTTTCTAGGGGTGGATACTAATAGGGTGACAGGAGAATTTGATAATCAGATGAGGTCAGGGTACATATTTCCATAGCAGGGTTAAGCTTAACAGATTTAAGCGGTTAGAGGTTATTATATCAAAAGTAGGGTGGAATAGATCGTTACATTTCAGATGCGGTAGTTTATGATAGCTGAAGAACCAGTCCAATCAATAATCAAAAGATCTCCAAAATTAAGTATATCAATAGTAAACAGATCCGCAGAACGTATATGGTCACTTAACCAGACGGATAGTTCATATGTCAGAGTCAAGTACATGGTTCAGTATAGTGTGGGGATAGGTACGCGAATAGTTCTAGGTGTTGGAGTTTTTGGTTTGGCTTTTTGACATAAGTGACAGGTAGGGTGTACATCATCGGTAATACGAACATCATATAATTGCAGAAGTGAGACTTATGAGATATCGGATATCAGCATCATATGCTCAGTTAACAATTCCATATAGAGACGGTATTTGCATCAAATCCTTCCAAAGAAAACTGATTGGCAAATAAGATTCATCATTCAGGACAAATAAGATTCATCCTTCAGGACAGAATAGGATCAGAGGATACATTTATATCCAGCATGGGTCATGAATTATAGAATGTGTCCAACACTTTAAGGTTAAATGGTCTTCGGGATGGTCGGAGAGATATCAGACGGTTTATCCACAGATCAGAAATGAAGGTCAAAATCAGGTAGTGGCAGCAAAAGTTTAACAATCGGTAATCATGTCAGGGGTTCCAAAATTGTTTCAAACGCCAAAGGTGAGAGATAGGAGGATAGTCGTCAATATTAGATGATCAAATCAATCAATCCTTATAAGGATAAAATCAAGGTTACTGTCAAAGAAAAACGGATCAACAAAGCAGATTTTACCGTTCAGAATGAGAGGGAAAACATCCGTGTATTCGTGGTTAAAACACCACAAGGCTTCTCATGGGAACAGAGATGGTTAAGTAGAAATCAAATAGTGTCAGAAGATTCATAGATGATTATTAGAAACGAGAAATAACTAACAGAATGTATCAAGTACATCATCGATATGGGGATTCTCAGAATGCCTGAAGAGGCATCAGAATGATTAACAGAAGGTTCAGAGGTCGGAATTGAAATCGGAAGTCAAGGATCAAATAATGTCAGATAATTACTACGCAATTCCAATGCTTCAGGTTTATTTAGGTTTCAATTCTTAGGTGGTGCAAGGCAAAAGCTCTAACTTTCCATAGTCCTTAACCAAAACAAGGCACGAATCAGAGTGGTGCGGAAGCAAGATACTTAAGCAAATGTCTTATAGTCTACCCATTCCTCACTGGTCAGAATTTAAGTTCCTATAGGGAAATCCTAAAGCAAAATCTCAAAGGTTATCCTACGAGCGCCTACAGTGGAAACTTAGTGGTCCAGACTTCACAGGTCAAGGGTAAATGTATTACGAGTCGCAGCCTGTGATCTCTGATACCATAAATTGTAACACCCCAACCCGACAAGGGTAAAGATATCACAATAATGGATTCATATCAGATCAAAACAGAGCATACATCTACAGTAATACAAAAATCTCAAAGGATTACAATTGAAATGCTGAATTCTACAAGGTTACAATGAAACTTTCAAAACTAATTCTAAACATAATATCTTCTGTCCAATTCTAATCCAGAATAGCTACCAAGCCTTCTAAGTCCAGAGGTATGCTCTCCACTCATTCCCAGCTTCCTACTAAAACCTGCCGCACACGAAAAGAAACGTGCGGCTGAGCTTAAAAAGCCCAGTGAACAGATATATAGATGACAGAAACGATAACGGATAGCAATACAGAAACAATGGCAGAGAACAATACAGAAACAAATCAGAAATACAGATTATACAGATACTGAACTAAAGTGAAAGAATAGGAAAAGGAATAAGGGTGAAAGGAAAGAAATGAGAAAGGGATAATGTATAAACCAGGTTTAGGGAAATACAGAAATCTATCACGAGCCCAGAAATAACAGATAATATCATAACAGAATAATCATATAATAATCCAGAGGGGATGCCTCTCAAGTAACAGATAATATGAGGGGTGACCTCATGTATCAAATCGGAGTGATCAGCTCCCAGATATATATGTGAAAGACGTGCATCGCACACACCATCAGTCACCAGATATAATAACAAACATATAGCATAAACAGATAACAGATAACAGAGTCAGAACTAGGATGCATCCATGCGCCCCCTGTGGCCAGAAACTCCTCAGAACACACCAGATAAAATAAATCAGGGACGGGACAGGTCATCACTCTCCTGCCCTAGAGTCATGCCATCGGTGCATCAATGACATGGACATGAAACCCTCATGCCTAGTGATTGGCTCGGATATCAGACTGTGGTCAAGGTCAGATGTCATATAATAAACAGAGTCATATCTAAGGGTTCATGGCAGAAGGGTCATGTCAACAATTCAGATTAAGATAATAAGGTTTAAATCAGAGTTTATCAGACTAAGTTTAATATCAAATCTTAAGTTCAGATTTAAAAGGTTTATTTCCAATAGTCCAAAATAGTATATCAAAGGTTAATAATTACAAGTTTATAGCAATAATCCATTTCAGAAGTTCCTATCAAAAGTTCATTTAAATCAATCCTTTAAAAATAGTTTTCATTGAAATGATATTTCAAAATAGTTTTCATAAAAATGGCCTTCCAAAACCTTTAGTAACTTCCATTTCAAGATAGCTTTTCTTAAACAGTTTCATATGTAATTTAATAAAGGTTCAAAATCAATTAGGTTCAGATAAAGATTTAACAGGTTAAAGTTTACTCAAATCAAATCAGAATTTACAACAGGTATATCAGGTTAAGGTTCAGAACAAGGTTCACAGATCAGATTCAATTAAGACTTACAAATTTAGGGTTCAGAACAAGAGATCAATCAGAGTTCAGGAAAAAGGTTCAGAATACAAGAATCATAGCAGAGGTTCAAACAAAAGGTTCAAGACAACAGATCACAACAAAGATTCACAACTGAAGGGAACATAGCAGTGGTATGGGGAATCCTAATAAGGAAAACAAAATACTGAGAGAAAGGGAAAGAAACACCCTTACTGAAATAGGGCAGAATATCTGTACCTTATTAGCACAGCAGAAATCAAACAGACAAACACAGAAATGAAGCTCAAGACTTCTCCTTCTTCACACCTAAGGAAGAGGAAGACAGAATTACTACAGTTCCTTATTCAGATTATTCCTCTTTGTTTATCTCATCATTTTATGTACTTTCTATTTTTAGTATCTTTCCAGATTTAGTAAACTTCCATAATTAGCAGGCTTTCAGAATTAACATATCTTATCATTTCAGATTAGGTTGAACCTTTATTCAGAGCTTATTACGGAATAACAGTACATTTTATCATGTTACAGAAGTTTAGGGTTTTAAATGACAATTATACAAAGTTTAGGGTTTTAAATGCAACTTCATTAATTTACAAGGTCATTAGTGAAAATACTTTAAGTTACAGAATTATACACTTATTTAATTCAGAATTACATTCCATACCCTTAAGTTTCATAATTTACAAAATCAACCTTATAATTACATATTTTACAATTTAAACCCTACAATATCCATAATTACCAACCATACATATTATATTTCAAAATTACAGAATATACAATCAGAATTTAGTACTTTACATATTTGACCCCTCAGAATTCAGAATTTACATATTTAGCCCTTTAAGTTTACAAAACATATATATTAAATCATAATTACATAACAATTACATAATTAGCCCAAAAATCCTCAAAATTACACAACAACCTTTTTATATCAGTATTAACACAAAACAACTTCAAAATTCCAGATTTACACTTTTGGTCCCTCACTTTTAATTAATTTCCAAACAAAACCCTAATTTCCCATTAATTCATTATTATGCAAAATTTACACTTAGGACCCCAAAGTTATATTTTTCCCACATTCTTACAGATGTATATGATCTTACAAAAATATCCCAGAAGTTTCAAACTTGGCAAAACAGGTCCTTATG
Organism: Artemisia tridentata subsp. tridentata; assembly: GCA_021014915.2. Lineage (NCBI taxonomy): Eukaryota > Viridiplantae > Streptophyta > Magnoliopsida > Asterales > Asteraceae > Artemisia > Artemisia tridentata. Next base: position 133,242,725 of record CP139507.1, on the reverse strand, counting down.
CAATTTACTCCAAATCGGTACACCTTTTTATAAACAATTACCAACCCTAATTTTCACCAATCATTGGACCATCATTTATTTATCCTTAAAACACATTAAATTCTCAGATTCATGCCCAAGAAACAAACCCTAGATCCCACGATTTTTATTTTATTTGTTTCTTTGTTTTTTCTAAAATCCGGTTTTACAATAATTAACCACGTCAAATTTAAGCTTCTAAAAATCAAAACCATATTTTTCCCAGATCATATAACTTATAAGGAACCCACGAAAAATAGTGAACATGCCCAGAAAATTCGTTTAACATATATTGCATATTTACGTATGTTTTAGATACTAAAATTACAACGACTTGATTTAGGCTATTATAATTCGATCCATTATTTTTCCCAGGTCTAATACATCATAAGAGGTCTAAATAAAATAGCCATCATGCCCAGAAATTCGGATTTCATATATTTGCAATTTACGTGTTCTATAGCCATTATATTATCAAACGCATAGAATTAGCATGCATGGATCGATTTTGATATTTTATATGAGTTATATAACATCTAAATATCACTGGAAAAATGCCATATTAATTTTAACACGTTTGGTTAAGTTGCACGAATTATTACCTTGATTTAGTGTATATCGACAAGAAATTTAGAACAAGAACAAACCGAGCAGAAAACGCAGCAACTAATAATTTTCCTAGCTTCCTTGCACTCCCAATAACACCAGAAAAATGCTTGATCAAACCCAGAATTCGTGGAGAGGCCTTGGGCGAATTATTTTGGATCGCTTAGGGTTTTTTGATTAGTCGGTTTTTGTTTTTGGAGAACTAAATAAAAGGGATTTGATATTTTATTTGGCAACCGACTTTAGGGGGGAAAAATCAGTATATTTTGGCCCATAATATCAAATATATTTTTGGGTTGATTTTGTTCCCTATTTCCTTATTTTATTTAACATATAAACTAATTAAAAGAAAATAAAACATTATGTTATTTAATTTGTAATTTCCGAATTTTATATATAAATGTGTAAGTTAATTTTTTTGAACATTTAAAATGATGGACATTGTCCCAGAATTTATTTTGTTTCAGATATAATTCGATTTCAGATGTTTTGGAATTATTTCGGAATTTTATAAATTATTATATAAGGTTTTATATTATCAGGGGTAATTTGGTAATTCTACGGGTTATCTGAATTTCAGGTATTACATTTGGATAGCTCGGCGAAAGTGCATTACATTTGGTAGAAATATTTAAACTCTTTCTTGTACATTTGCGCGTTTAGAGATGTTTGAATGTTATGTGTTTCGCCAAGTTTACAATTCTATGTTAAATTTTTATTTTGTTAATAAACTATTTGATGTAACAAACTTTAATTCAGTTTGCAATGTAAGATGGTGACATGTCACATTTTTGTTCGAATAAAGTCTGTTAAATGGAAATTTAATCAAAAAAAGAGAGTATTGGTTTCACATACGATGACAATTTGATGAAAGTTGGGTACATATTTTAGCAACAAATTCCTCGAAGTAAAACAAGCTCAATTATTAGGGCAGGTCTATCTAACGTTGAAGATGGGTTCCATTGCTTAAATATGAAGACCCTCCTTAGTACCATTTGAGATGCTTGATCCTGATCGCCAGTTTTGGCTCGACAATTAGCTTCCATGCTCGAAAGATCCAAAACTTGTGATCAAGATCAAACACACAAACTTGTAATAATGATCACAAGTTTGTGTGTTTGATCTTGATCACTAGTTTTGGCTCTTTCGAGAATGGAAGCTAATTGTCGAGCCAAAAATGGTGATCATGATCAAGCATCTCAAATGGTACTAAGGACGGTGTTCATATTTAAGCAATGGAACCCATTTACAACATTAGGTATATCTGCCTTAATAATTGAGACGTGTTGAATGCGATAATGATATTGTGTGTATTGTTCATGACATGCCACACTCCTTCATTATCCCATTCAACACGAGTATTTTTATTTCTTTTTTGACCTTTAGTGTCCGTAACTCCTTCATACCTTGTTTTATTTGATAAAGAAGGAGTGTGGTTTATCATATAAAGAAGTGAGTTTGTAAAACTTAGCGAAAAATTATAGTTGTGGATTCTATAAAAGTGTTTCAAAGAGAAGTTGAAAGTAACAAAAGAATCCCAGAAAAGATGATCAACAACAATATCATTGCATCAAGGAAACTTGCAACGAGACTGCCAAGAACTTTGTAGATAAGCCTCCAACTCACGATGAACAAAAATTTTATCAATCCTTTTGGATGGCCGTTTTAGATCCTACACGTTATAACAAAACCCCTATTATAACTTTATACCACTAAGTCCTATTGAATGATTATCTGAACTTAAAGTCAATATTTCTAAGGTTATCAGGACAGGGGATTTTGCGCTGGTTTTATGTTCCACATATTAAGGTACATTTAACATTCCAAAGGATAAAATCTTGATACTTTTACACAATTATAGAAATGATTAAAATGTTAAACATAAATGAATGACATAGGCCATACCTCTTCCCAAGGTTTGAGCTCTCTACACATCTTGAGCATATAAGGAGTTAAAGAAGAGTTTGTTCTTTTGAGTTCATCCAGGGTAGGAACTTTCACATGAGTATCTACTTCCGTAAATTCCGGCCTGAGTACTAGTTCATACTGCCTCTTCTTTGATCCACAATTTTCTAAAGTAAGCTTGATGTGAGGGGCTTTCAACATTTGGTTTCTACTCTTCACACTTTTTTCCTCTTCCTTTAGAACTCTTAGCCTCTCTTCCCTTTGTGCAGATAAACGTTGAATCTCAGCCTCTTGCTTTTCAGCTGTTACGCGATCTTGGGTAGCTAAATAAACACATTCATTCTGTGTGCATGACACAAAATACAAATACAAACCAACTTATAATTAACTTTCAAAAACAATTTACATGTATTATTGTTAATGTTGTACAAACCTCTTTAACATCTTCCTCTTCGACATCTTTCTCAGTATCCTCATTCTGGACTGCCGACTCAAACAAATATAGGAAATTATGATTTAAATTTGTGCAAAACTCATCACCAACATCAGTATCCTTATCATCACCGTCGAATTTATCCTGTAAATATATTAAGTACAATGTAAGCAATTCAGCTAACTATCTCAACCTCTTGTGATATTCATGTAAAGAAAAAAAAATTATAAACGGGAATTACTTTTTCCATTTCTTTGTGCACTTTTTGATCAACTTTGTGCAATTTGTCCTGCCTATGTCCACCCATCATTTTTCTCTTAATATATTGGGTAATACAAAAGATCAAGTACATGAATCAGTGACTAAACTCTTAAAATTTTACAGTAAACATTTGAAGTACGCATTACGGGTGTTTGGTTATAAACTATAAACAAACCTGAATAATGGTTTCAAGTTTGTAGACCCGTGCTCTCAAACTGTTGACCTCTGTAGGTAACATCAACAAACCATTACATATACCCTGTAGGGTCCTAACACGATCCTGAAGAGTATCACGAGATTCTGTAGTTGGACCTTCATTGTCCATAGTATGGGTTTTCGCACGAAGTTCTGCTCGTTTACGCAGGTAATCCTCAAAAAGCCCTCCATGGACAACAGGCGCGGGTCTCGGTGCATACCAGTTAAAAAACCTAATGCCTTTGGTGTACCATTCTGAATCAGCCTCAGCTCTCGTAGGATATAGATCATTGTTTGTTTCTTTCGCCTAACAAAAATACAAACAGAAAGTGGGATAACCATTAACCATAATCAAAGTAAACTAGTATACCTTTCTATCGTACATCTAAAAACAGATATTACAAAATGAACACTTGCCTCAGGACAAAGCATTCCGAAATACTCCCATTCTTGAAAAGGAACCTTCTTAGACCATGAAAGTGCTCTTGGGATAACATCAAGGTCCTTACTCCACCAAAGCAAGCTCTGGGTAGAAGACTCTAAAATCCATATCTGAAAAAACAAATTTTATTAAAAGCATATCAAGTAACAAAATAATTCATTAAAAGAATTTGTGTAATAATTCTAACCTTGAAACAGAAAACAAATCCAGCCAAAGAATATTTCACATTCCTTTTTGAGTTGGTATTTCGAATGGCATCGTACAACTGTCTCCAAATGTGTTCCCCCCAAGGAAAGTCATTCCAGTCTTCAAAGTTCTCAACCATCCTAAGATATACATCATCCACTACAGATAACAGGTCACGTCCCATAAATTTGACCTGAAGTGATAACAAAAGGCAAACTCGGACGGCGTCTTCATCATATAGTTTTGTAAAAATCTCTTCATCCTCAATCAAACATAGAAGATCTATGCTTTTTAAATTCTCCCCTACCTTCTGAGGAAATACACGGTCACGAAATATGATATCACCAATTCTAAACTTATGGAAACTAGGCAATCCAAATTTAAAACCAGTTACCAGGTGAAATTGACGGCATCCAAAATGAAGCTGATGTCCATTAACAACATAAATTAGTGGCAAATCATAGTGGTCATCATCAGACTTAATTTGTTTTTGAAGCATATAATGTATAAGACTCTCCTCGTTCGCAAAGTAATTTAAATCCAACCATGGAACAAAGCATGTTGACCGAAATAGTGTACGATGATTTTCAGCTAATCTGTCTTTAATCAATTGAAAGTAATGTAATTTGCTTCGAATGTGAACCTTGACATCATATTCCTATATTAATAAACAAAAAGTTATATAATAGCAATGAACTATCAAAGTGTAATAATATCAGAACCAGAATATCATAAGCCTCTCACTAAAAAATAAGCTAATCAGAATACAAACAATCTACATAAAACTAACTTTTCACATGGCTACATTACCAGGCTATGAGCTAACTCACCAAGCATGGCTACATTCCCAGACTAGTTATGGCCAACTGTATTATCCTCCAATCACAAGAAAGACTAAAACTAAACTGGCATCACCTCATATATCACAACCTTAAATATATTTCCATATGTGAAAATAGAATTCCATTACAACATTGTGCATTCTTACATACTCACACTAATAGTAGGCATCATCAATAAATAAGGGAGGTAGTCTCTTACTTCATGACTCACCGAGCGTTTTAAATGACTTCATCTTCATCCTCATTATACCCATTATCTTTAACAGGCAACTATTCTTATGATATCTACAGGGCTTAACTATTATAAGACTAGCTAAATTCATCCATGAACCAGCCATCCTAAATTCATCCATGAATCTTAGGCTCGTTAATTGGGAAGTAAACCTACAATATCAAATTAAGATGGCTGGTTCTTGGATGAATTTAGCTAGTCTTATAATAGTTAAGCCATGAACCAGCCAACCTACAATATAAGAGCCTCCAATTCTTAATGACATGTAACCCAACAACACAAAATGTATGAATTTCTGTTCAAAAACATAACCACAAGGCCATAGCACCCAACTTTAGAAAGGGAAACTATTACATATAACTTGAAGCTAAACCCAAATCTTAAGAAAGACTCGGAAGTGTTCCCCATTGACCATATAACCATGCCGTAAAATTGATACAACGATGTAGAAAAACTCCTAAAAATCAGACTAAAAAATATAATCGTAAATGGAAACCATCTACGTATATCTGGTCAGCACACAAATTTTCAGCAACAAGGAACCCTTTTATTATCAATCAGCTATAATATCCAAATTGTTGCTTTACACATAGAAATATATCAAAATCACGCATTCATGATCTATCAACAATCAAATAAAATTGTTCTATACGGTAAAAAATATAATCTTAAGCGGATACACTTCACTTCTAGACTATGTTCAAGAGCATTCTCCTGGCAACACTGGCAAAGCCATCTAAGTCAGGAGTCGAGTACAGATATCATCACTTCCAAACCATGTCCATACCTACATTTTTAATTAAAATTGTTCTATACAATAACATGAATAGATACTCCGCCATTTCTTTTTGTCTTCTCCAACATTTCTTTTTGTCCTATAATACTAACAATCTATTCTGAATGCCTAGAAAAAGTCATTGTACTTTTACTTCTACATAAGGACATCAGTTAAGCCATGAACCAGCCAACTTACAATACCATTACCTTCAATATAAGAGCCTCCAATTCTACTTACTTGATCAGGGGTGTTTGGATGACCTTATTCCACTCTACTTACTTGATCAGGGGTTTTTGGATGACCTTATTACAATCAAACACATAAGCTTATTTATTGGATTTATGACCTTATTTGCTCATGAAAAACCTCATAAGCTCATTTTTTAAGAATTTCAGCTTATCAAATTAACCTTATGGACTTATTTAAGTCCATAACCTCAACTTGATAATCTCATAAGCCCGAAAAGACCAAACTTAAGAGCTTTTCCAATTTCAAATAAGCCCATAAGCCCAAAAAAATAAGCTAATCGAAACACACCAAAGACAGAAATAAATTACTCCCTCCGTCCCTAAATAAATGTCCACTTTTGACTTTTGAAGTCTTTCTTGTTCAACTTTGACCTTAAATATTTTTGTTTGTGTTATATAATACTTGATAAAAAGTATACCAAATTAAAATACATTTAAAATCCAATTCATTCATATATTTTGCATCAAGTATTATATAGTATAAACAAAAATATTTAAGGTCAAAGATGAATAAGAAAGACTTCAAAAATCAAAAGTGGACACTTATTTAGGGACGGAGGGAGTAACTAGATAAGCTAATCCAAACACTCCCTAAAATAAGCACACATACTACTTCGAGCCGTTCAAGTTGGTATGAACAAAATTGGTATGAACACACCCTAAAATAAGCACACATATTACATAAGCGGATTCAAATTCAAACTTCTACTGAGATTATTACATACATAAACATAAAACGACAACCAATTAAGAAAAAACTTACCATTGGTATGAACAAAATTGAAAGAATCACGGTGTTGATAGTGTGTGTGGATTTGTGCGTGTAAATCCATTTTAACATTGATAATGTATAAAGAAAATAAAATTAAACTAATTTAAAAAATAAATCAAATCAAAGGATTTGATTCAGTTTTGAAGATTTTGGTAGTTTTCAAGGTTACTTTTTCAGTACAGTTCGCACATTAGCCGCAATTCGCACACCGTTGTTCGCACATTTGTTTAAAAAGGTTAATTAGCACGTGGGGTATAAAGTACTTGCAAATTATTGGTGTGGTACATATTGTTTGGACACGTGTCAAAATATTTGTAGATTCGCACATGACCTTTTTGAGAAAGGGCATTATTTTTGTACTATTTTTTGAAAAAAGTTAAATTAAAGTACCATTTTGAGAATTTGCTCGATATTAAATTTTAGAAAATGAAAGTTACTTGCTCAACATGCAGATCTTTGTTTTTATATATATATACTTTTTTTTTCTTTTTTTCTTTTACTTAAGTTTTTTTCTTGGGCTAGTGGGTTTAAAAGGTAATAGGCTTATAATGGTGTATAGGTAATTGGCTTGGGCCAATAATGGTCTTGAGCCGGATCAGTTTTCTTGGGCTTTTCTTTATATTTTTCTTGGGCTTCAATAATCTTCGATAAATGCTTGAAATCTCGTATTTTTGCTCCAAAGTCCATGTCTCGATGCTCCAAATAAAATTATTGTTGGTCTTGTAATTTCCTGCTCTTTCCAATGGAATGCTCTTTGTTTTCAAACCTTTTGTACCCGTAAGACATAATAACACAAACCAAACATATTTGAAATATAATTTCACATATTTTATGGTTATTAGTCCATTTTAGCGTGTTTTTCAGTATAAAAATAATATGTGTTTAGGCGCACATCACAAAGTCTTTTGATCGTTCTTGCCTTCGATCAACATTTTCATTAGTCTGTTGTGTCGTCTTCTCCACCATGCTTATATGACTTGAAAAATCTTTGATCCTCATTCTAATATTTTCCTCACTTGATACTTGAAATTGTTCTTGACTTTCTTGATTAGCTCTTAACTATGACATAACTCTTTGTCTTTCACTTGATCCTTTTGTCTTGAATGTTCTTGATAAGAGCTTGTTGAGGATGAACTTCATTAGTATGAGTATGTGGAAGTAAAGATGTTGATGTACATGGTGGTGCATCACAGGTGGCTTACATCATTTGTACATGCATAACTAAGGAAAATAATAATAATGTTAGGCCAATTGATCACTGTGAATCTTTTCTTAGAGAAACGACCCACTACGATTGTTTTCCTGATGAATGTCCTTATTTCATTCACCTTGGTCGGGAAAATCAGCCGTCTGAATCCTGTTAGGGACAATTATCAGTACAGTGGATAAATCCAAGTAAAGACCTACGTCTTCAGGAATCGATTCATGAAAAGAATCTCCTTAGCAGGATTTCTAGCACTTACAAGTTTGGGTATCGAGAGTATTTTCAGCATAATGTGCTAACACTTTTCGAATCTTCACAAGGGCTATTCCCGAATTAGATGCCACAGGTGTGATAACAATTATTCAGGTGAGCCGCTGAAGTATACCGAAGTATCACTCCACGACTGTAGACCGTTTGAAGCAAAGTAACCACCATGAACACTAAGCTTAATCCATAAAGGATTAACGAAGTAACCTGCTGTTAGTGCTGTTTGATGTTGACACTGGCAGGAATTTTCATTCAATCGCTGTGGATCACAAATGTGATTCCACTCATGAATGTTCTGGCAAGATTACTAAGATCAACGAAGGACTATAAAATTACAAATTATGTTCTTATTGATGAACAATAAGTGTAGATTTGGCATGTGTCCTACAAGATTTTATTTGTGAATCTCATTTGGCTCTAGACTCAATTTGTGCGTTTTGGTTCAGTGAGCGGAAGCTGGAGCAGACTGCCACTTTTTCAATATCAACACATCTCGAAGTGAGAGGCCGATAGATTACGTGTTTAATCTCCGTGAGAAATGAAACAAGTATCTGTAGAGAGAAACTTGAGTGGCTAGGGATGGGTTGTGCATTGCATCACTGGGTCCATGATGTCTGTTTTCAATACCAGTATCATCTTTGTTATAAGTGATAGCATATGTATCGACCCGGTTTATGTCCTAACTTTATGGAGGGCTCATTTCTTTTCTCCTGTACATTAACTTTTCTTTTTCATTCATATGGAGGCAAAAGACCCAAGTTCGAGCCCTGCCCCTTTTTAATTTATTTCATAAAAACTATCGTTAGTCCTTAGGACTAACGGTACAAAAAATATTTTGCGCAAGGACTAACGGTGCAAATATTTTCTCTCAAGTTAGAAGATAATGGAGAAAGAATTTGCACCGTTAGTCCTTATACTAACGGAGGGATGTATGGTGGTTAACATTTATTAACATAGAGATGTATGTGTCTCAATTTATCGGCGATGGATGTTGATGTGGCAGGGGTGACCACAATACCATTAGCATGTTCTTAGTAAAATAGTAAAATAAATGAGATATAGTGAAAGTGAAGAAAAAAAAATACAACAATACAACAA